>JAVHJT010000015.1:0-133384 GCA_033030585.1 Hippophae rhamnoides
GATTTGGTCTCGCTATGGAAAATCATTTCGGTACCCAAATTCCATCGTTTACATCACTTAAAGAGGGTTTAAAGTTTTTAACGCACCATTTTCATTTTACTTACTTCCTGTTTTATTCAAAAAAGCTATAAAGGAGATATTGAGACCGACCTAGGGTTGTTAATTTATATTTTTAATCAGTCTGTATTCTACAAAAAAAAATAAGGGAAGAGAAAAGAACGGGGTTGTTGTTAGCGTTTTCAAAAAGAGCAAATCATTTGATAATAATGTGTTGCAACTTTCAACCGAGATAACTTTTGACTCGGTTATCGAAACGACTATTATAATATATCAAATCGAAGCTCGTATCAAATTACACAATATGAATAGGTCATTCTTTGGAAAATCATTTTTGCAACCAAATTCCATCATTTACATCACTAGCCTAGGGATTAGACTTTTTACCGCACCATTTTCATTTTACTTACTTCTGTTTTATTCAAAACTAGCTATAAAGGAGATATTGATGTCGACCTAGGGTTGTTTATTTATATTTTTAATCGATCTGTATTCTACAAAAAAAATAAGAGAAGAGAAAAAGAAGCAGGGATGTTGTTCACATTTTCAAAAAGCAATGAAAACATTTGATAATAATGCGATGCAACTTTCAACGGAGAGAACTTTTAACTCGGGCATCGAAACGACTATTATAATAGATCAAATCGAAGCTCGTATCAAATAACATAATAAGATTCGGTCTCGCTTTGGAAAATCATTTTTGTAACCAAATTCCATCATTTACATCACTAGCAGGGTTTAAAGTTTTTAACGCACCATTTTCATTTTACTTTCTTCCTGTTTTATTCAAACTAGCTATAAAGGAGACATTGACGTCGATCTAGGGTTGTGTATTTGTATTTTTAATCGATCTGTATTCTACAAAAAAAATAAGAGAAGAGAAAAAGCAGGGATGTTGTTCACATTTTCAAAAACGACAAAACATTTGAGAATAATGTGTTGCAACTTTCATCGGAGATAACTTTTGACTCGGGTATCGAAAGCGACTATTATAATATATCAAATCGAAGCTTCGTATCAAATTACACACTCTCATTTGGTCTCGCTATGCAATATCATTTTTCTAACCAATTTCCAGCATTTACCTCACTTACAGGGTCTTTAAAGTTTTTAACACACTATTTTCATTTTTCTTACTTCATGTTTTATTCAAAACATATATAAAGGAGATATTGATGCCGACCTAGGGTTGTTTATTTATATTTTTAATCAGTCTGTATTCTACAAAAAAAAATAAGAGAAAAGAAAAAGAACGGGGATGTTGTTCACATTTTAAAAAAACTGCAAAACATTTGATAATAATGTGTTGCAACTTTCAACGGAGATAACTTTTGACTCGGGTATCGAAACGACTATTATAATATATCAAATCGAAACTCGTATCAAATTACACAATATGATTCGGTCTCGCTTTGGAAAATCATTTTTTTAACCAAATTCCATCATTTACATCACTAATTGAGGTTTTAAAGTTTTTAACGGACCATTTTCATTTTACTTACTTCCTGTATTATTCAAAACAGCTATAAAGGAGATATTGATGCCGACCTAGGGTTGTTTATTTATATTTTTAATCAGTCTGTATTCTACAAAAAAAATAAGAGAAGATAAAAAGAAGAGGGATGTTGTTCACATTTTCAAAAAACGACAAAACATTTGATAATAATGTGTTGCAACTTTCAACGGAGATAACTTTTGACTCGGGTATCGAAAGCGACTATTATAATATATCAAATCGAAGCTTCGTATCAAATTACACAATATGATTTGGTCTCGCTATGGAAAATCATTTTTGTAACCAAATTCCATCATTTACATCACTAGCAGGGTTTAAAGTTTTTAACGCACCATTTTCATTTTACTTACTTCTGTTTTATTCAAAACGACTATAAAGGAGATATTGATGTCGACCTAGGGTTGTTTATTTATATTTTTAATCGATCTGTATTCTACAAAAAAAATAAGAGAAGAGAAAAAGAAACGGGGATGTTGTTCACATTTTCAAAAAGCAACAAAACATTTGATAATAATGTGTTGCAACTTTCAACGGAGATAACTTTTGACTCGGGTATCGAAAGCGACTATTATAATATATCAAATCGAAGCTTCGTATCAAATTACACAATATGATTTGGTCTCGCTATGGAAAATCATTTTTGTAACCAAATTCCATCATTTACATCACTAGCAGGGTTTAAAGTTTTTAACGCACCATTTTCATTTTACTTACTTCTGTTTTATTCAAAACGACTATAAAGGAGATATTGATGTCGACCTAGGGTTGTTTATTTATATTTTTAATCGATCTGTATTCTACAAAAAAAATAAGAGAAGAGAAAAAGAAGCAGGGGATGTTGTTCACATTTTCAAAAAGACAAAACATTTGATAATAATGTGTTGCAACTTTCAACGGAGATAACTTTTGACTCGGGTATCGAAAGCGACTATTATAATATATCAAATCGAAGCTTCGTATCAAATTACACAATATGATTTGGTCTCGCTATGGAAAATCATTTTTGTAACCAAATTCCATCATTTACATCACTAGCAGGGTTTAAAGTTTTTAACGCACCATTTTCATTTTACTTACTTCCTGTTTTACTCAAAACAGCTATAAAGGAGATATTGATGTCGACCTAGGGTTGTTTATTTATATTTTTAATCGGTCTGTATTCTACAAAAAAAATAAGAGAAGAGAAAAAGAACGGGGATGTTGTTCACATTTTCAAAAACAACAAAACATTTGATAATAATGTGTTGCAACTTTCAACGGAGATAACTTTTGACTCGGGTATCGAAACGACTATTATAATATATCAAATCGAAGTTCGTATCAAATTACACAATATGATTTGGTCTCGCTATGGAAAATAATTTTTGTAACCAAATTCCATCGTTTACATCAATTACTCACGGTTTAAAGTTTTGGACGCACCATTTTCATTTTACTTACTTCATGTTTTATTCAAAACAGCTATAAAGGAGATATTGATGTCGACCAAGGGTTGTTTATTTATATTTTTAATCAGTCTGTATTCTACAAAAAAAATAAGAGAAGAGAAAAAGAACGGGGATGTTGTTCACATTTTCAAAAACAACAAAACATTTGATAATAATGTGTTGCAACTTTCAACGGAGATAAATTTTGACGCGGGTATCGAAAGCGACTATTATAATATATCAAATCGAAGCTTCGTATCAAATTACACAATATGATTTGGTCTCGCTATGGAAAATCATTTTTGTAACCAAATTCCATCATTTACATCACTAGCAGGGTTTAAAGTTTTTAACGCACCATTTTCATTTTACTTACTTCCTGTTTTACTCAAAACAGCTATAAAGGAGATATTGATGTCGACCTAGGGTTGTTTATTTATATTTTTAATCAGTCTGTATTCTACAAAAAAAAATAAGGGAAGAGAATAGGAAAGGAGAGATGTTGTTCACATTTTCAAAAACAACAAAACAATTGATAAATATGAGTTACAACTTTCAACGGAGATAACTTTTGACTCGGGTATCGAAACGACTATTATAATATATCAAATCGAAGCTCGTATCAAATTACACAATATGATTTGGTCTCGCTATGGAAAATCATTTTTGTAACCAAATTCCATCATTTACATCACTAAACGAGGGTTTAAAGTTTTTAACGCACCATTTTCATTTTACTTACTTCATATTTTATTCAAACTTATAAAGGAGATATTGATGTCGACCTAGGGTTGTTTATTTATATTTTTAATCGATCTGTATTCTACAAAAAAAAATAAGAGAAGAGAAAAAGAACGGAGATGTTGTTCACATTTTCAAAAACAACAAAACATTTGATAAATATGTGTTGCAACTTTCAACGGAGATAACTTTTGACTCGGGTATCGAAATGACTATTATAATATATCAAATCGAAGCTCCTATCAAATTACATAATATGATTTGGTATTTCTATGGAAAATCATTTTTGTAACCAAATTCCATCATTTACATCACTAACAGAGGGTTTAAAGTTTTTGACGCACCATTTTCATTTTACTTACTTCCTGTTTTACTCAAAACAGCTATAAAGGAGATATTGATGTCGACCTAGGGTTGTTTATTTATATTTTCAATCGATATCTATTGTTCAAAAAAAATAAGAGAAGAGAAAAAGAAATGGGATGTTGTTCACATTTTCAAAAACAACAAAACATTTGATAAATTTGTGTTGCAACTTTGAACGGAGATAACTTTTGACTCGGGTATCGAAACGACTATTATAATATATCAAATCGAAGCTTCGTATCAAATTACACAATATGATTTGGTCTCGCTATGGAAAATCATTTTTGTAACCAAATTCCATCATTTACATCACTAGCAGGGTTTAAAGTTTTTAACGCACCATTTTCATTTTAATTACTTCCTGTTTTATTCAAAACAGCTATAAAGCAGACATTGATGTCGACCTAGGCTTGTTTATTTATATTTTTAATCAATCTGTATTCTACAAAAAAAATAAGAGAAGAGAAAAAGAGGCAGGTTGTTGTTAGCATTTTCAAAAACACCAAAACATTTGATAATAATGTGTTGCAACTTTCAACGGAGATAACTTTTGACTCGGGTATCGAAACGACTATTATAATATATCAAATCGAAGCTCGTATCAAATTACACAATATGATTTGGTCTCGCTATGGAAAATCATTTTTGTAACCAAATTCCATCATTTACATCACTAACCGTGGGTTTAAAGTTTTTAACGCACCATTTTCATTTTACTTACTTCCTGTTTTATTCAATACAGCTATAAAGGAGATATTGATGCCGACCTAAGGTTGTTTATTTATATTTTTAATCAGTCTGTATTCTACAAAAAAAAATAAGAGAAGGGAAAAGGAACGGGGTTGTTGTTAGCATTTTCAAAAACAGCAAAACATTTGATAATAATGTGTTGCAACTTTCAACGGAGATAACTTTTGAATCGGGTATCGACACGACTATTATAATATATCAAATCGAAGCTCGTATCAAATTTCACAATATGATTTGGTCTCGCTTTGTAAAATCATTTTTGTAAACAAATTCCATCATTTACATCACTAACTGAGGGTTGAAAGTTTTTGACGCACCATTTTCATTTTACTTACTTCCTGTTTTATTCAAAACAGCTATAAAGGAGATATTGATGTCGACCTAGGGTTGTTTATTTATATTTTTAATCAGTCTGTATTCTACAAAAAAAAATAAGAGAAGAGAAAAAGAACGGGGATGTTGTTCACATTTTCAAAAACAGTAAAACATTTGATAATAATGTGTTGCAACTTTCAACGGAGATAACTTTTGACTCGGGTATCGAAACGACTATTATAATATATCAAATCGAAGCTCGTATCAAATTACACAATATGATTTGGTCTCGCTATGGAAAATCATTTTTGTAACCAAATTCCATCATTTACATCACTAAGCGAGGGTTTAAAGTTTTTGACGCACCATTTTCATTTTACTTACTTCATGTTTTATTCAATACAACTATAAAGGAGATATTGATGCAGACCTAGGGTTGTTTATTTATATTTTTAATCAGTCTGTATTCTACAAAAAAAAAATAAGAGAAGAGAAAAAGAACGGGGATGTTGTTCACATTTATAAAAACAACAAAACATTTGATAATAATGTGTTGCAACTTTCAACGGAGATAACTTTTGACTCGGGTATCGAAACGACTATTATAATATATCAAATCGAAGCTCGTATCAAATTACACAATATGATTTGGTCTCGCTATGGAAAATCATTTTTTTAACCAAATTCCATCATTTACATCACTAACCGAGGGTTTAAAGTTTTTAACGCACCATTTTCATTTTACTTACTTCCTGTTTTATTCAAAACAGCTATAAAGGAGATATTGATGTCGACCTAGGGTTGTTTATTTATATTTTTAATCAGTCTGTATTCTACAAAAAAAATAAGAGAAGAGAAAAAGAACGGGGATGTTGTTCACATTTTCAAAAACAGCAAAACATTTGATAATAATGTGTTGCAACTTTCAACGGAGATAACTTTTGACTCGGGTATCGAAACGACTATTATAATATATCAAATCGAAACTCGTATCAAATTACACAATATGATTTGGTCTCGCTATGGAAAATCATTTTTGTAACCAAATTCCATCATTTACATCACTATCCGAGGGTTTGAAGTTTTTGACGCACCATTTTCATTTTACTTACTTCCTGTTTTATTCAAAACAGCTATAAAGGAGATATTGATGTCGACCATGGGTTGTTTATTTATATTTTTAATCAGTCTATATTCTTCAAAAAAAAAATAAGAGAAGAGAAAAAGAACGGGGATGTTGTTCACATTTTCAAAAACAGCAAAACATTTGATAAAAATGTGTTGCAACTTTCAACGGAGATAACTTTTGACTCGGGTATCGAAACGACTATTATAATATATCAAATTAAAGCTCGTATCAAATTACACAATATGATTTGGTCTCGCTATAGAAAATCATTTTTGTAACCAAATTCCATCATTTACATCACTATCCGAGGGTTTGAAGATTTTGACGCGCCATTTTCATTTTACTTACTTCCTGTTTTATTCAAAACAGCTATAAAGGAGATATTGATGTCGACCTAGGGTTGTTTATTTATATTTTTAATCATTCTGTATTCTACAAAAAAAATAAGAGAAGAGAAAAAGAACGGGGATGTTGTTCGCATTTTCAAAAACAGCAAAACATTTGATAATAATGTGTTGCAACTTTCAACGGAGATAACTTTTGACTCGGGTATCGAAACGACTATTATAATATATCAAATCGAAGCTCGTATCAAATTACAAAATATGATTTGGTCTCGCTATGGAAAATCATTTTTGTAACCAAATTCCATCATTTACATCACTATCCGAGGGTTTGAAGTTTTTGACGCACCATTTTCATTTTACATACTTCCTATTTTATTCAAAACAGCTATAAAGGAGATATTGATGTCGACCTAGGGTTGTTTATTTATATTTTTAATCAGTCTGTATTCTACAAAAAAAATAAGAGAAGAGAAAAAGAAGGGGGATGTTGTTAACATTTTCAAAAACAGGAAAACATTTGATAATAATGTGTTGCAACTTTCAACGGAGATAACTTTTGACTCGGGTATCGAAATGACTATTATAATATATCAAATCGAAGCTCGTATCAAATTACACAATATGATTTGGCCTCGCTTTGGAAAATCATTTTTATAACCAAATTCCATCATTTACATCACTAACCGAGGGTTTAAAGTTTTTGACGCACCATTTTCATTTTACTTACTTCATGTTTTATTCAAAACAGCTATAAAGGAGATATTGATGCCGACTTAGGGTTGTTTATTTATATTTTTAATCATTTTGTATTCTACAAAAAAAAATAAGTGAAGAGAAAAAGAACGGGGTTGTTGTTAGCATTTTCAAAAACTGCAAAACATTTGATAATAATGTGTTGCAACTTTCAACGGAGATAACTTTTGACTCGGGTATCGAAACGACTATTATAATATATCAAATCGAAGCTCGTATCAAATTACACAATATGATTTGGTCTCGCTATGGAAAATCATTTTTGTAACCAAATTCCATCATTTACATCACTAACCGAGGGTTTAAAGTTTTTAACGCACCATTTTCATTTTACTTACTTCCTGTTTTATTCAAAACAGCTATAAAGGAGATATTGATGTCGACCTAGGGTTGTTTATTTATATTTTTAATCAGTCTGTATTCTACAAAAAAAATAAGAGAAGAGAAAAAGAACGGGGATGTTGTTCACATTTTCAAAAACAACAAAACATTTGATAATAATGTGTTGCAACTTTCAACGGAGATAACTTTTGACTCGGGTATCGAAACGACTATTATAATATATCAAATCGAAGCTCGTATCAAATTACACAATATGATTTGGTCTCGCTATGGAAAATCATTTTTGTAACCAAATGCCATCATTTACATGACTAGCGTAGGGTTTAAAGTTTTTAACGCGCCATTTTTGTTTTAGTTACTTCGTGTTTTACTCAAAACAGCTGTAAAGGAGATATTGATGTCGACCTAGGGTTGTTTATTTATATTTTTAATCGATCTGTATTCTACAAAAAAAATAAGAGAAGAGAAAGAAAAAGCAGGGATGTTGTTCACATTTTCAAAAAGCAACAAAACATTTGATAATAATGTGTTGCAACTTTCAACGGAGATAACTTTTGACTCGGGTATCGAAAGCGACTATTATAATATATCAAATCGAAGCTTCGTATCAAATTACACAATATGATTTGGTCTCGCTATGGAAAATCATTTTTGTAACCAAATTCCATCATTTACATCACTAGCAGGGTTTAAAGTTTTTAACGCACCATTTTCATTTTACTTACTTCTGTTTTATTCAAAACGACTATAAAGGAGATATTGATGTCGACCTAGGGTTGTTTATTTATATTTTTAATCGATCTGTATTCAACAAAAAAAATAAGAGAAGAGAAAAAGAACGGGGATGTTGTTCACATTTTCAAAAACACAAAACATTTGATAATAATGTGTTGCAACTTTCAACGGAGATAACTTTTGACTCGGGTATCGAAACGACTATTATAATATATCAAATCGAATCTCGTATCAAATTACACAATATGATTTGGTCTCGCTCTGGAAAATCATTTTTTTACCCAAATTCCATCCTTTACATCACTAGCAGGGTTTAAAGTTTTTAACGCACCATTTTCATTTTACTTACTTCTGTTTTATTCAACTTGACTATAAAGGAGATATTGATGCCGACCTAGGGTTGTTTATTTATATTTTTAATTAATCTGTATTCTACAAAAAAAAATAAGAGAAATGAAAAAGAATGGGATGTTGTTCACATTTCCAAAAAGAGCAAAACATTTGATAATAATGTGTTGCAACTTTCAACGGAGATTACTTTTGACTCGGGTATCGAAACGACTATTATAATATATCAAATCGAAGCTCGTATCAAATTACACAATATGATTTTGTCTAAAAATTGTAAATCATTTTGTACCCAAATTCCATCGTTTACATCACTTACCGAGGGTTTAAAGTTTTTAACGCACCATTTTCATTTTACTTACTTCCTGTTTTATTCAAAACAGCTATAAAGGAGATATTGATGTCGACCTAGGGTTGTTTATTTATATTTTTAATCAGTCTGTATTCTACAAAAAAAAATAAGAGAAGAGAAAAGGGAAGGGGATGTTGTTCACATTTTCAAAAACAGCAAAACATTTGATAATAATGTGTTGCAACTTTCAACGGAGATAACTTTTGACTCGGGTATCGAAACGACTATTATAATATATCAAATCGAAGCTCGTATCAAATTACACAATATGATTTGGTCTCGCTATGGAAAATCATTTTTGTAACCAAATTCCATCATTTACATCACTAACCGAGGGTTTAAAGTTTTTGACGCACCATTTTCATTTTACTTACTTCTGGTTTTATTCAAAACAGCTATAAAGGAGATATTGATGTCGACCTAGGGTTGTTTATTTATATTTTTAATCAGTCTGTATTCTACAAAAAAAATAAGAGAAGAGAAAAAGAACGGGGATGTTGTTCACATTTTCAAAAACAACAAAACATTTGATAATAATGTGTTGCAACTTTCAACGGAGATAACTTTTGACTCGGGTATCGAAACGACTATTATAATATATCAAATCGAAGCTCGTATCAAATTACACAATATGATTTGGTCTCGCTATGGAAAATCATTTTTGTAACCAAATTCCATCATTTACATCACTAACCGAGGGTTTAAAGTTTTTAACGCACCATTTTCATTTTACTTACTTCCTGTTTTATTCAAAACAGTTATAAAGGAGATATTGATGTCGACCTAGGGTTGTTTATTTATATTTTTAATCAGTCTGTATTCTACAAAAAAAAATAAGAGAAGAGAAAAAGAACGGGGATGTTGTTCACATTTTCAAAAACAACAAAACATTTGATAATAATGTGTTGCAACTTTCAACGGAGATAACTTTTGACTCGGGTATCGAAACGACTATTATAATATATCAAATCGAAGCTCGTATCAAATTACACAATATGATTTGGTCTCGCTATGGAAAATCATTTTTGTAACCAAATTCCATCATTTACATCAATTACTCACGGTTTAAAGTTTTGGACGCACCATTTTCATTTTACTTACTTCATGTTTTATTCAAAACAGCTATAAAGGAGATATTGATGTCGACCTAGGGTTGTTTATTTGTATTTTTAATCAGTCTGTATTCCACAAAAAAAAATAAGAGAAGAGAAAAAAGAAGGGGGATGTTGTCAACTTTTTCAAAAGTAGTAATACGTTTGATAATAATGTGTTGAAACTTTCAATGGAGATAATTTTTGAATCGGGTATCGACACCACTATTATAATATATCAAATCGAAGCTCGTATCAAATTACACAATATGATTTGGTCTCGCTATGGAAAATAATTTTTGTAACCAAATTCCATCATTTACATCACTAACCGAGGGTTTAAAGTTTTTAACGCACCATTTTCATTTTACTTACTTCCTGTTTTATTCAAAACATCTATAAAGGAGATATTGACCCCGACCTAGGGTTGTTTATTTATATTTTTAATCAGTCTGTATTCTCAAAAAAAAAAAATAAGAGAAGAGAAAAAGAACGGGGATGTTGTTCACATTTTCAAAAAGAGGAAAACATTTGATAATAATGTGTTGCAACTTTCAACGGAGATAACTTTTGACTCGGGTATCGAAACGACTATTATAATATATCAAATCGAAGCTCGTATCAAATTACACAATATGATTTGGTCTCGCTATGGAAAATCATTTTTGTAACCAAATTCCATCATTTACATCACTAACCGAGGGTTTAAAGTTTTTAACGCACCATTTTCATTTTACTTACTTCCTGTTTTACTCAAAACAGCTATAAAGGAGATATTGATGTCGACCTAGGGTTGTTTATTTATATTTTTAATCAGTCTGTATTCTACAAAAAAAAATAAGAGAAGAGAAAAAGAACGGGGATGTTGTTCACATTTTCAAAAACTGCAAAACATTTGATAATAATGTGTTGCAACTTTCAACGGAGATAACTTTTGACTCGGGTATCGAAACGACTATTATAATATATCAAATCGAAGCTCGTATCAAATTACACAATATGATTTGGTCTCGCTATGGAAAATCATTTTTGTAACCAAATTCCATCATTTACATCACTAACCGAGGGTTTAAAGTTTTTAACGCACCATTTTCATTTTACTTACTTCCTGTTTTATTCAAAACAGCTATAAAGGAGATATTGATGTCGACCTAGGGTTGTTTATTTATATTATTAATCAGTCTTTATTCTACAAAAAAAATAAGAGAAGAGAAAAAGAACGGGGATGTTGTTCGCATTTTCAAAAACAGCAAAACATTTGATAATAATGTGTTGCAACTTTCAACGGAGATAACTTTTGACTCGGGTATCGAAACGACTATTATAATATATCAAATCGAAGCTCGTATCAAATTGCACAATATGATTTGGTCTCGCTATGGAAAATCATTTTTTTAACCAAATTCCATCATTTACATCACTAGCAGGGTTTAAAGTTTTTAACGCACCATTTTCATTTTACTTACTTCTGTTTTATTCAAAACGACTATAAAGGAGATATTGATGTCGACCTAGGGTTGTTTATTTATATTTTTAATCAGTCTGTATTCTACAAAAAAAATAAGAGAAGAGAAAAAGCAGGGATGTTGTTCACATTTTCAAAAACGACAAAACATTTGATAATAATGTGTTGCAACTTTCAACGGAGATAACTTTTGACTCGGGTATCGAAAGCGACTATTATAATATATCAAATCGAAGCTTCGTATCAAATTACACAATATGATTTGGTCTCGCTATGGAAAATCATTTTTGTAACCAAATTCCATCATTTACATCACTAGCAGGGTTTAAAGTTTTTAACGCACCATTTTCATTTTACTTACTTCCTGTTTTATTCAAAACATCTATAAAGGAGATATTGATGTCGACCTAGGGTTGTTTATTTATATTTTTAATCAGTCTGTATTCTACAAAAAAAATAAGAGAAGAGAAAAAGAACGGGGATGTTGTTCACATTTTCAAAAACAGCAAAACATTTGATAATAATGTGTTGCAACTTTCAACGGAGATAACTTTTGACTCGGGTATCGAAACGACTATTATAATATATCAAATCGAAGCTCGTATCAAATTACACAAAATGAATTGGTATCGCTTTGGAAAATAAATTTTTTAACCAATTCCATCATTTACATCACTAACAGAGGGTTTAAAGTTTTTGACGCACCATTTTCATTTTACTTACTTCCTGTTTTATTCAAAACATCTATAAAGGAGATATTGACCCCGACCTAGGGTTGTTTATTTATATTTTTAATCAGTCTGTATTCTACAAAAAAAAATAAGAGAAGAGAAAGAACGGGGATGTTGTTCACATTTTCAAAAACAGCAAAACATTTGATAATAATGTGTTGCAACTTTCAACGGAGATAACTTTTGACTCGGGTATCGAAACGACTATTATAATATATCAAATCGAAGCTCGTATCAAATTACACAATATGATTTGGTCTCGCTATGGAAAATCATTTTTGTAACCAAATTCCATCATTTACATCACTAGCAGGGTTTAAAGTTCTTAACGCACCTTTTTCATTTTTCTTACTTCCTGTTTTACTCAAAACGGGTATAACGGAGATATTGATGTGGCCCTAGGGTTGTTTATTTATGTTTTTATTCAGTCTGTATTCTGCAAAAAAAAAATAAGAGAACAGAAAAAGAAGCAGGGGAAGTTATTCACATTTACAAAAACAACAAAACATTTTATAAATATGTGTTGCAACTTTCAAAGGAGATAACTTTTGAATCGGGTATCGAAACGAATTTTATAATGTATCAAATCGAAGGTGGTATCAAATAACACAATATGATTTGGTCTCTCTATGGAAAATCATTTTTGTAGCCAAATTCCATCGTTTACATCAATTACTCACGGTTTAAAGTTTTTAACGCACCATTTTCATTTTACTTACTTCCTGTTTTACTCAAAACAGCTATAAAGGAGATATTGATGTCGACCTAGGGTTGTTTATTTATATTTTTAATCAGTCTGTATTCTACAAAAAAAAATAAGAGAAGAGAAAAAGAACGGGGTTGTTGTTAGCATTTTCAAAAACTGCAAAACATTTGATAATAATGTGTTGCAACTTTCAACGGAGATAACTTTTGACTCGGGTATCGAAACGACTATTATAATATATGAAATCGAAGCTCGTAACAAATTAAACAATATGAATTGGTCTCGCTGTGGAAAATCATTTTTTTAACCAAATTCCATCATTTACATCACTATCCGAGTGTTTAAAGTTTTTGACGCACCATTTTCATTTTACTTACTTCATGTTTTATTCAATACAACTATAAAGGAGATATTGATGCCGACCTAGGGTTGTTTATTTATATTTTTAATCGATCTGTATTCTACAAAAAAAAAATAAGAGAAAAAAGAAACGGGGATGTTGTTCACATTTTCAAAAACGACAAAACATTTGATAATAATGCGTTGCAACTTTCAACGGAGATAACTTCTGACTCGGGTATCGACACGAATATTATAATATATCAAATTGAAGCTCGTAGCAAATTACACAATATGAACTGCTCTCGCTATGGAAAGTCATTTTTGTAAGCAAATTCCATCAATTACATCATTATAGGAGGGTTTAAAGTTTTTAACGCACCATTTTCATTTTACTTACTTTCTGTTTTATTCAAAACAGCTATAAAGGAGATATTGATGTCGACCAAGGGTTGTTTATTTATATTTTTAATCAGTCTGTATTCTACAAAAAAAATAAGAGAAGAGAAAAGGAAAGGGGATATTGTTCACATTTTCAAAAAGCAATGAAAACATTTGATAATAATGTGTTGCAACTTTCAACGGAGATAACTTTTGACTCGGGTATCGAAAGCGACTATTATAATATATCAAATCGAAGCTTCGTATCAAATTACACAATATGATTTGGTCTCGCTATGGAAAATCATTTTTGTAACCAAATTCCATCATTTACATCACTAGCAGGGTTTAAAGTTTTTAACGCACCATTTTCATTTTACTTACTTCTGTTTTATTCAAAACGACTATAAAGGAGATATTGATGTCGACCTAGGGTTGTTTATTTATATTTTTAATCGATCTGTATTCTACAAAAAAAATAAGAGAAGAGAAAAAGAACGGGGATGTTGTTCACATTTTCAAAAACGACAAAACATTTGATAATAATGTGTTGCAACTTTCAACGGAGATAACTTTTGACTCGGGTATCGAAAGCGACTATTATAATATATCAAATCGAAGCTTCGTATCAAATTACACAATATGATTTGGTCTCGCTATGGAAAATCATTTTTGTAACCAAATTCCATCATTTACATCACTAGCAGGGTTTAAAGTTTTTAACGCACCATTTTCATTTTACTTACTTCCTGTTTTATTCAAAACAGCTATAAAGGAGATATTGATGTCGACCTAGGGTTGTTTATTTATATTTTTAATCAGTCTGTATTCTACAAAAAAAATAAGAGAAGAGAAAAAGAACGGGGATGTTGTTCACATTTTCAAAAACAGCAAAACATTTGATAATAATGTGTTGCAACTTTCAACGGAGATAACTTTTGACTCGGGTATCGAAACGACTATTATAATATATCAAATCGAAGCTCGTATCAAATTACACAATATGATTTGGTCTCGCTATGGAAAATCATTTTTTTAACCAAATTCCATCATTTACATCACTAATCGAGGGTTTAAAGTTTTTAACGCACCATTTTCATTTTACTTACTTCCTGTTTTATTCAAAACAGCTATAAAGGAGATATTGATGTCGACCTAGGGTTGTTTATTTATATTTTTAATCAGTCTGTATTCTACAAAAAAAAATAAGAGAAGAGAAAAAGAACGGGGATGTTGTTCACATTTTCAAAAACAGCAAAACATTTGATAATAATGTGTTGCAACTTTCAACGGAGATAACTTTTGACTCGGGTATCGAAACGACTATTATAATATATCAAATCGAAGCTCGTATCAAATTACACAATATGATTTGGTCTCGCTATGGAAAATCATTTTTGTAACCAAATTCCATCATTTACATCACTAACCGAGGGTTTAAAGTTTTTGACGCACCATTTTTATTTTACTTACTTCCTGTTTTATTCAAAACAATTATAAAGGAGATATTGATGCCGACCTAGGGTTGTTTATTGATATTTTTAATCAGTCAGTATTCTACAAAAAAAATAAGAGAAGAGAAAAAGAAGAGGGTTGTTGTTAGCATTTTCAAAAACAACAAAACATTTGATAATAATGTGTTGCAACTTTCAACGAGATAACTTTTGACTCGGGTATCGAAACGACTATTATAATATATCAAATCGAAGCTCGTATCAAATTACACAATATGATTTGGTCTCGCTATGGAAAATAATTTTTGTAACCAAATTCCATCATTTACATCACTAACCGAGGGTTTAAAGTTTTTAACGCACCATTTTTATTTTACTTACTTCCTGTTTTACTCAAAACAGCTATAAAGGAGATATTGATGTCGACCTAGGGTTGTTTATTTATATTTTTAATCAGTCTGTATTCTACAAAAAAAAAATAAGAGAAGGGAAAGGAACGGGGTTGTTGTTAGCATTTTCAAAAACAGCAAAACATTTGATAATAATGTGTTGCAACTTTCAACGGAGATAACTTTTGACTCGGGTATCGAAACAACTATTATAATATATCAAATCGAAGCTCGTATCAAATTACACAATATGATTTGGTCTCGCAAAAGAAAATCATTTTTGTAACCAAATTCCATCATTTACATCACTAACCGAGGGTTGAAAGTTTTTGACGCACCATTTTCATTTTACTTACTTCCTGTATTATTCAAAACAGCTATAAAGGAGATATTGATGCCGACCTAGGGTTGTTTATTTATATTTTTAATCCGTCTGTATTCTTCAAAAAAAAGTTAGAGAAGAGAAAAAGGATGGGGATGTTGTTCACATTTTCAAAAACAACAAAAACATTTGATAATAATGTGTTGCAACTTTCAACGGAGATAACTTTTGACTCGGGTATCGAAACGACTATTATAATATATCAAATCGAAGCTCGTATCAAATTACACAATATGATTTGGTCTCGCAATGGAAAATCATTTGTGTAACCAAATTCCATCATTTACATCACTTACTGAGGGTTTAAAGTTTTTAACGCACCATTTTCATTTTACTTACTTCTTGTTTTATTCAAAACAGCTATAAAGGAGATATTGATATCGACCTAGGGTTGTTTATTTATATTTTTAATCAGTCTGTATTCTACAAAAAAAATAAGAGAAGAGAAAATGAAAGGGGATGTTGTTCACATTTTCAAAAACAACAAAACATTTGATAATACTGTCTTGCAACTTTGAGCGGAGATAACTTTTGACTCGGGTATCGAAACGACTATTATAATATATCAAATCGAAGCTCGTATCAAATTACAAAATATGATTTGGTCTCGCTGTGGAAAATCATTTTTGTAACCAAATTCCATCATTTACATCACTTACAAAGGGTTTAAAGTTTTTTACGCACCATTTTCAATTTACTTACTTCTGTTTTATTCAAAACGACTTTAAAGGAGATATTGATGTCGACCTAGGGTTGTTTATTTATATTTTTAATCAGTCTGTATTCTACAAAAAAAATAAGAGAAGAGAAAAAGAACGGGGATGTTGTTCACATTTTCAAAAACAGCAAAACATTTGATAATAATGTGTTGCAACTTTCAACGGAGATAACTTTTGACTCGGGTATCGAAACGACTATTATAATATATCAAATCGAAGCTCGTATCAAATTACACAATATTATTTGGTCTCGCTATGGAAAATCATTTTTGTAACCAAATTCCATCATTTACATCACTAACCGAGGGTTTAAAGTTTTTAACGCACCATTTTCATTTTACTTACTTCCTGTTTTATTCAAAACAGCTATAAAGGAGATATTGATGTCGACCTAGGGTTGTTTATTTATATTTTTAATCGATATCTATTGTTCAAAAAAAATAAGAGAAGAGAAAAAGAAATGGGATGTTGTTCACATTTTCAAAAAGCAATGAAAACATTTGATAATAATGTGTTGCAACTTTCAACGGAGATAACTTTTGACTCGGGTATCGAAAGCGACTATTATAATATATCAAATCGAAGCTTCGTATCAAATTACACAATATGATTTGGTCTCGCTATGGAAAATCATTTTTGTAACCAAATTCCATCATTTACATCACTAGCAGGGTTTAAAGTTTTTAACGCACCATTTTCATTTTACTTACTTCTGTTTTATTCAAAAAACGACTATAAAGGAGATATTGATGTCGACCTAGGGTTGTTTATTTATATTTTTAATCGATCTGTATTCTACAAAAAAAATAAGAGAAGAGAAAAAGAAGCAGGGATGTTGTTCACATTTTCAAAAACGACAAAACATTTGATAATAATGTGTTGCAACTTTCAACGGAGATAACTTTTGACTCGGGTATCGAAAGCGACTATTATAATATATCAAATCGAAGCTTCGTATCAAATTACACAATATGATTTGCCCTCGCAATGGCAAATCATTTTTGTAACCAAATTCCATCACTTACATCACTAACAGACGGTTTAAAGTTTTTGACGCACCATTTTCATTTTACCTACTTCTTGTTTTAATCAAAACGACTATAAGGGAGATATTGATGTCGACCTAGGGTTGTTTATTTATATTTTTAATCAGTCTGTATTCTACAAAAAAAATAAGAGAAGAGAAAAAGAACGGGGATGTTGTTCACATTTTCAAAAACAGCAAAACATTTGATAATAATGTGTTGCAACTTTCAACGGAGATAACTTTTGACTCGGGTATCGAAACGACTATTATAATATATCAAATCGAAGCTCGTATCAAATTACACAATATGATTTGGTCTCGCTATGGAAAATCATTTTTTTAACCAAATTCCATCATTTACATCACTAATCGAGGGTTTAAAGTTTTTAACGCACCATTTTCATTTTACTTACTTCCTGTTTTATTCAAAACAGCTATAAAGGAGATATTGATGTCGACCTAGGGTTGTTTATTTATATTTTTAATCAGTCTGTATTCTACAAAAAAAATAAGAGAAGAGAAAAAGAAAGGGGTTGTTGTACACATTTTCAAAAACAACAAAACATTTGATAAATATGTGTTGCAACTTTCAACGGAGATAACTTTTGACTCGGGTATCGAAACGACTATTATAATATATCAAATCGAAGCTCGTATCAAATTACACAATATGATTTGGTCTCGCTATGGAAAATAATTTTTGTAACCAAATTCCATCATTTACATCACTAACCGAGGGTTTAAATTTTTTAACGCACCATTTTCATTTTACTTACTTCCTGTTTTATTCAAAACAGCTATAAAGGAGATATTGATGTCGACCAAGGGTTGTTTATTTATATTTTTAATCAGTCTGTATTCTACAAAAAAAATAAGAGAAGAGAAAAAGAACGGGGATGTTGTTCACATTTTCAAAAAGAGTGAAACATTTGTTAATAATGTGTTGCAACTTTCAACGGAGATAACTTTTGACTCAGGTATCGAAACGACTATTATAATATATAAAATCGAAGCTCGTATCAAATTACACAATATGATTTGGTCTCGCTATGGAAAATCATTTTTGTAACCAAATTCCATCATTTACATCACTAACCGAGGGTTTAAAGTTTTTGACGCACCATTTTCATTTTACTTACTTCATGTTTTATTCAAAACATATATAAAGGAGATATTGATGTCGACCTAGGGTTGTTTATTTATATTTTTAATCAGTCTGTATTCTACAAAAAAAAATAAGAGAAGAGAAAAAGAACGGGGATGTTGTTCACATTTTCAAAAACAGCAAAACATTTGATAATAATGTGTTGCAACTTTCAACGGAGATAACTTTTGACTCGGGTATCGAAACGACTATTATAATATATCAAATCGAAGCTCGTATCAAATTACACAATATGATTTGGTCTCGCTATGGAAAATCATTTTTGTAACCAAATTCCATCATTTACATCACTAACCGAGGGTTTAAAGTTTTTAACGCACCATTTTCATTTTACTTACTTCCTGTTTTACTCAAAACAGCTATAAAGGAGATATTGATGTCGACCTAGGGTTGTTTATTTATATTTTTAATCAATCTGTATTCTACAAAAAAAAATAAGAGAAGAGAAAAAGAACGGGGATGTTGTTCACATTTTCAAAAACAACAAAACATTTGATAATAATGTGTTGCAACTTTCAACGGAGATAACTTTTGACTCGGGTATCGAAACGACTATTATAATATATCAAATCGAAGCTCGTATCAAATTACACAATATGATTTGGTCTCGCTATGGAAAATCATTTTTGTAACCAAATTCCATCATTTACATCACTAATGGAGGGGTTAAAGTTTTTAACGCTGTATTTTCATTGTGCTTAGTTCCTGTTTTACTCGAAGCGACTATAAAGGAGATATTGATGCCGACCTAGGGTTGTTTATTTATATTTTTAATCAGTCTGTATTCTACAAAAAAAAATAAGAGAAGTGAAAAAGAACGGGGATGTTGTTCACATTTTAAAAAAACTGCAAAACATTTGATAATAATGTGTTGCAACTTTCAACGGAGATAACTTTTGACTCGGGTATCGAAACGACTATTATAATATATCAAATCGAAGCTCGTAACAAATTAAACAATATGAATTGGTCTGGCTGTGGAAAATCATTTTTTTAACCAAATTCCATCATTTACTCACGGTTTAAAGTTTTGGACGCACCATTTTCATTTTACTTACTTCATGTTTTATTCAATAGAGCTATAAAGGAGATATTGATGTCGACCTAGGGTTGTTTATTTATATTTTTAATCAGTCTGTATTCTACAAAAAAAAATAAGAGAAGAGAAAAAGAACGGGGATGTTGTTCACATTTTAAAAAAACTGCAAAACATTTGATAATAATGTGTTGCAACTTTCAACGGAGATAACTTTTGACTCGGGTATCGAAACGACTATTATAATATATCAAATCGAAGCTCGTATCAAATTACACAATATGATTTGGTCTCGCTATGGAAAATCATTTTTGTAACCAAATTCCATCATTTACATCACTAACCGAGGGTTTAAAGTTTTTAACGCACCATTTTCATTTTACTTACTTCCTGTTTTATTCAAAACAGCTATAAAGGAGATATTGATGTCGACCTAGGGTTGTTTATTTATATTTTTAATCAGTCTGTATTCTACAAAAAAAATAAGAGAAGAGAAAAAGAACGGGGATGTTGTTCACATTTTCAAAAACAGCAAAACATTTGATAATAATGTGTTGCAACTTTCAACGGAGATAACTTTTGACTCGGGTATCGAAACGACTATTATAATATATCAAATCGAAGCTCGTATCAAATTACACAATATGATTTGGTCTCGCTATGGAAAATCATTTTTGTAACCAAATTCCATCATTTACATCACTAACCGAGGGTTTAAAGTTTTTAACGCACCATTTTCATTTTACTTACTTCCTGTTTTACTCAAAACAGCTATAAAGGAGATATTGATGTCGACCTAGGGTTGTTTATTTATATTTTTAATCAGTCTGTATTCTACAAAAAAAAATAAGAGAAGAGAAAAAGAACGGGGATGTTGTTCACATTTTCAAAAACAGCAAAACATTTGATAATAATGTGTTGCAACTTTCAACGGAGATAACTTTTGACTCGGGTATCGAAACGACTATTATAATATATCAAATCGAAGCTCGTATCAAATTACACAATATGATTTGGTCTCGCTATGGAAAATCATTTTTGTAACCAAATTCCATCATTTACATCACTAATCGAGGGTTTAAAGTTTTTAACGCACCATTTTCATTTTACTTACTTCCTGTTTTATTCAAAACAGCTATAAAGGAGATATTGATGTCGACCTAGGGTTGTTTATTTATATTTTTAATCAGTCTGTATTCTACAAAAAAAATAAGAGAAGAGAAAAAGAACGGGGATGTTGTTCACATTTTCAAAAACAGCAAAACATTTGATAATAATGTGTTGCAACTTTCAACGGAGATAACTTTTGACTCGGGTATCGAAACGACTATTATAATATATCAAATCGAAGCTCGTATCAAATTACACAATATGATTTGGTCTCGCTATGGAAAATCATTTTTGTAACCAAATTCCATCATTTACATCACTAGCAGAGTTTAAAGTTTTTAACGCACCATTTTCATTTTACTTACTTCTGTTTTATTCAAAACGAGTACAAAGGAGATATTCATGCCGACCGAGGGTTGTTTATTTATATTTTCAATCGATATATATTGTTCAAAAAAAATAAGAGAAGAGAAAAAGAACGGGGATGTTGTTCACATTTTCAAAAAACATCAAAACATTTGATAATAATGTGTTGCAACTTTCAACGGAGATAACTTTTGACTCGGGTATCGAAACGACTATTATAATATATCAAATCGAAGCTCGTATCAAATTACACAATATGAATTGGTCTCGCTATGTAAAATCATTTGTTTAACCAAATTCCATCATTTACATCACTAACCGAGGGTTTAAAGTTTTTGACGCACCATTTTCATTTTACTTACTTCCTGATTTATTCAAATCAGCTATAAAGGAGATATTGATGTCGTTCTAGGGTTGTTTATTTGTATTTTTAATCAGTCTGGAGTCTACAAAAAAAATGAGAGAAGAGAAAAAGAAGAGGGATGTTGTTCACATTTTCAAAAACGACAAAACATTTGATAATAATGTGTTGCAACTTTCAACGGAGATAACTTTTGACTCGGGTATCGAAACGACTATTATAATATATCAAATCGAAGCTCCTATCAAATTACACAATATGATTTGGTCTCGCTATGGAAAATCATTTTTGTAACCAAATTCCATCATTTACATCACTAATCGAGGGTTTAAAGTTTTTAACGCACCATTTTCATTTTACTTACTTCCGGTTTTATTCAATATAGCTATAAAGGAGATATTGATGTCGACCTAGGGTTGTTTATTTATATTTTTAATCAGTCTGTATTCTACAAAAAAAATAAGAGAAGAGAAAAAGAACGGGGATGTTGTTCACATTTTCAAAAACAACAAAACATTTGATAATAATGTGTTGCAACTTTCAACGGAGATAACTTTTGACTCGGGTATCGAAACGACTATTATAATATATCAAATCGAAGCTCGTATCAAATTACACAATATGATTTGGTCTCGCTATGGAAAATCATTTTTTTAACCAAATTCCATCATTTACATCACTTAAAGGATGTTTAATGTTTTTGACGCACCGTTTTCATTTTACTTACTTCTGTTTTATTCAAACACTATAAAGGAGATATTGATGTCGACCTAGGGTTGTTTATTTATATTTTTAATCGGTCTGTATTCTACAAAAAAAAATAAGAAGAGAAAAAGAAGCAGGGATGTTGTTCACATTTTCAAAAGCAATGAAAACATTTGATAATAATGTGTTGCAACTTTCAACGGAGATATCTTTTGCCTGGGGTGTCGAAACGAATATTGTCATATATCATATCGAAGCTCGTATCAAATTACCCAATGTGAATTGGTCTCGCTATTGAAAATCATATTTGTAACCAAATTCCATCATTTACATCACTAAGCAGGGTTTAAAGTTTTTAACGCACCATTTTCATTTTACTTACTTCTGTTTTATTCAAAACGACTATAAAGGAGATATTGATGTCGACCTAGGGTTGTTTATTTATATTTTTAATCGAGTCTGTATTCTTCAAAAAAAAAAAATAGAGAAGAGAAAATGAAAGGGGATGTTGTTCACATTTTCAAAAACAGCAAAACATTTGATAATAATGTGTTGCAACTTTCAACGGAGATAACTTTTGACTCGGGTATCGAAACGACTATTATAATATATCAAATCGAAGCTCGTATCAAATTACACAATATGATTTGGTCTCGCTATGGAAAATCATTTTTGTAACCAAATTCCATCATTTACATCACTAATTGAGGGTTTAAAGTTTTTAACGCACCATTTTCATTTTACTTACTTCCTGTTTTATTCAAAACAGCTATAAAGGAGATATTGATGTCGACCTAGGGTTGTTTATTTATATTTTTAATCAGTCTGTATTCTACAAAAAAAAATAAGAGAAGAGAAAAAGAACGGGGATGTTGTTCACATTTTCAAAAACAGCAAAACATTTGATAATAATGTGTTGCAACTTTCAACGGAGATAACTTTTGACTCGGGTATCGAAACGACTATTATAATATATCAAATCGAAGCTCGTATCAAATTACACAATATGATTTGGTCTCGCTATGGAAAATCATTTTTGTAACCAAATTCCATCATTTACATCACTAACCGAGGGTTTAAAGTTTTTAACGCACCATTTTCATTTTACTTACTTCCTGTTTTATTCAAAACAGTTATAAAGGAGATATTGATGTCGACCTAGGGTTGTTTATTTATATTTTTAATCAGTCTGTATTCTACAAAAAAAATAAGAGAAGAGAAAAAGAACGGGGATGTTGTTCACATTTTCAAAAACAACAAAACATTTGATAATAATGTGTTGCAACTTTCAACGGAGATAACTTTTGACTCGGGTATCGAAACGACTATTATAATATATCAAATCGAAGCTCGTATCAAATTACAAAATATGATTTGGTCTCGCTATGGAAAATCATTTTTGTAACCAAATTCCATCATTTACATCACTAACCGAGGGTTTAAAGTTTTTGACGCACCATTTTCATTTTACTTACTTCCTGTTTTATTCAAAACAGCTATAAAGGAGATATTGATGTCGACCTAGGGTTGTTTATTTATATTTTTAATCAGTCTGTATTCTACAAAAAAAAATAAGAGAAGAGAAAAAGAACGGGGATGTTGTTCACATTTTCAAAAACAACAAAACATTTGATAATAATGTGTTGCAACTTTCAACGGAGATAACTTTTGACTCGGGTATCGAAACGACTATTATAATATATCAAATCGAAGCTCGTATCAAATTACACAATATGATTTGGTCTCGCTATGGAAAATCATTTTTGTAACCAAATTCCATCATTTACATCACTAACCGAGGGTTTAAAGTTTTTAACGCACCATTTTCATTTTACTTTCTTCATGTTTTACTCAAAACAGCTATAAAGGAGATATTGATGTCGACCTAGGGTTGTTTATTTATTTTTTTAATAGCTCTGTATTCTACAAAAAAAATAAGAGAAGAGAAAAAGAACAGGGATGTTGTTCACATTTTCAAAAACAGCAAAACATTTGATAATAATGTGTTGCAACTTTCAACGGAGATAACTTTTGACTCGGGTATCGAAACGACTATTATAATATATCAAATCGAAGCTCGTATCAAATTACACAATATGATTTGGTCTCGCTATGGAAAATCATTTTTGTAACCAAATTCCATCGTTTACATCACTTAAAGAGGGTTTAAAGTTTTTAACGCACCATTTTCATTTTACTTACTTCCTGTTTTACTCAAAACAGCTATAAAGGAGATATTGATGTCGACCTAGGGTTGTTTATTTATATTTTTAATCAGTCTGTATTCTACAAAAAAAAAAATAAGAGAAGAGAAAAAGAACAGGGATGTTGTTCACATTTTCAAAAAATAGCAAAACATTTGATAATAATGTGTTGCAACTTTCAACGGAGATAACTTTTGACTCGGGTATCGACACGACTATTATAATATATCAAATCGAAGCTCGTATCAAATTTCACAATATGATTTGGTCTCGCTTTGTAAAATCATTTTTGTAAACAAATTCCATCATTTACATCACTAACTGAGGGTTGAAAGTTTTTGACGCACCATTTTCATTTTACTTACTTCCTGTTTTATTCAAAACAGCTATAAAGGAGATATTGATGTCGACCTAGGGTTGTTTATTTATATTTTTAATCAGTCTGTATTCTACAAAAAAAAATAAGAGAAGAGAAAAAAGAATGGGGATGTTGTCAACATTTTCAAAAACAGTAAAACATTTGATAATAATGTGTTGCAACTTTCAACGGAGATAACTTTTGACTCGGGTATCGAAAATACTATTATAATATATAAAATCGAAGCTCGTATCAAATTACACAATATGAATTGGTCTCGCTTTGGAAAATCATTTTTTAACCAAATTCCATCATTTACATCACTAACCGAGGGTTTAAAGTTTTTGACGCACCATTTTCATTTTACTTACTTCATGTTTTATTCAATACAGCTATAAAGGAGATATTGATGCCGACCTAGGGTTGTTTATTTATATTTTTAATCAGTCTGTATTCTACAAAAAAAAATAAGAGAAGTGAAAAAGAACGGGGATGTTGTTCACATTTTCAAAAACAACAAAACATTTGATAATAATGTGTTGCAACTTTCAACGGAGATAACTTTTGACTCGGGTATCGAAACGACTATTATAATATATCAAATCGAAGCTCGTATCAAATTACACAAAATGATTTGATCTCGCTATGGAAAATCAATTTTGTACCTAAATTCCATCGTTTACATCACTTAAAGAGGGTTTAAAGTTTTTGACGCACCATTTTCATTTTACTTACTTCCTGTTTTATTCAAAACAGCTATAAAGGAGATATTGATGCCGACCTAGGGTTGTTTATTTATATTTTTAATCAGTCTGTATTCTACAAAAAAAAATAAGAGAAGAGAAAAAGAACGGGGATGTTGTTCACATTTTCAAAAACAGCAAAACATTTGATAATAATGTGTTGCAACTTTCAACGGAGATAACTTTTGACTCGGGTATCGAAACGACTATTATAATATATCAAATCGAAGCTCGTATCAAATTACACAATATGAATTGGTCACGCTTTGTAAAATCATTTGTTTAACCAAATTCCATCATTTACATCACTAACCGAGGGTTTAAAGTTTTTGACGCACCATTTTCATTTTACTTACGTCCTGTATTATTCAAAACAGCTATAAAGGAGATATTGATGCCGACCTAGGGTTGTTTATTTATATTTTTAATCAGTCTGTATTCTACAAAAAAAATAAGAGAAGAGAAAAAGAACGGGGATGTTGTTCACATTTTCAAAAACAGCAAAACATTTGATAATAATGTGTTGCAACTTTCAACGGAGATAACTTTTGACTCGGGTATCGAAACGACTATTATAATATATAAAATCGAACCTCGTATCAAATTACACAATATGATTTGGTCTCGCTATGGAAAATCATTTTTTTAACCAAATTCCATCATTTACATCACTAGCAGGGTTTAAAGTTTTTGACGCACCATTTTCATTTTACTTACTTTCGGTCTTATTCAAAACAACTATAAAGGAGATATTGATGTCGACCTAGGGTTGTTTATTTATATTTTTAATCAGTCTGTATTCTACAAAAAAAATAAGAGAAGAGAAAAAGAACGGGGATGTTGTTCACATTTTCAAAAACAGCAAAACATTTGATAATAATGTGTTGCAACTTTCAACGGAGATAACTTTTGACTCGGGTATCGAAACGACTATTATAATATATCAAATCGAAGCACGTATCAAATTACACAATATGATTTGGTCTCGCTATGGAAAATCATTTTTGTAACCAAATTCCATCATTTACATCACTAACCGAGGGTTTAAAGTTTTTAACGCACCATTTTCATTTTACTTACTTCCTGTTTTATTCAAAACAGCTATAAAGGAGATATTGATGTCGACCTAGGGTTGTTTATTTATATTTTTAATCAGTCTGTATTCTACAAAAAAAAATAAGAGAAGAGAAAAAGAACGGGGATGTTGTTCACATTTTCAAAAAGAGTAAAACATTTGATAATAATGTGTTGCAACTTTCAACGGAGATAACTTTTGACTCGGGTATCGAAACGACTATTATAATATATAAAATCGAAGCTCGTATCAAATTACACAATATGATTTGGTCTCGCTATGGAAAATCATTTTTTTAACCAAATTCCATCATTTACATCACTAACCGAGGGTTTAAAGTTTTTAACGCACCATTTTCATTTTACTTACTTCCTGTTTTACTCAAAACAGCTATAAAGGAGATATTGATGTCGACCTAGGGTTGTTTATTTATATTTTTAATCAGTCTGTATTCTACAAAAAAAAATAAGAGAAGAGAAAGAACGGGGATGTTGTTCACATTTTCAAAAACAGCAAAACATTTGATAATAATGTGTTGCAACTTTCAACGGAGATAACTTTTGACTCGGGTATCGAAACGACTATTATAATATATCAAATCGAAGCTCGTTCAAATTACACAATATGATTTGGTCTCGCTATAGAAAATCATTTTTGTAACCAAATTCCATCATTTACATCACTAACCAAGGGTTTAAAGTTTTTAACGCACCATTTTCATTTTACTTACTTCCTGTTTTATTCAAAACATCTATAAAGGAGATATTGATGTCGACCTAGGGTTGTTTATTTATATTTTTAATCAGTCTGTATTCTACAAAAAAAATAAGAGAAGAGAAAAAGAACGGGGATGTTGTTCACATTTTCAAAAACAGCAAAACATTTGATAATAATGTGTTGCAACTTTCAACGGAGATAACTTTTGACTCGGGTATCGAAACGACTATTATAATATATCAAATCAAAGCTCGTATCAAATTACACAATATGATTTGGTCTCGCAATGGAAAATCATTTGTGTAACCAAATTCCATCATTTACATCACTTACTGAGGGTTTAAAGTTTTTAACGCACCATTTTCATTTTACTTACTTCCTGTTTTATTCAAAACAGCTATAAAGGAGATATTGATATCGACCTAGGGTTGTTTATTTATATTTTTAATCAGTCTGTATTCTACAAAAAAAATAAGAGAAGAGAAAAGGAATGGGGATGTTGTTCACATTTTCAAAAACAGCAAAACATTTGATAATAATGTGTTGCAACTTTCAACGGAGATAACTTTTGACTCGGGTATCGAAACGACTATTATAATATATCAAATCGAAGCTCGTATCAAATTACACAAAATGAATTGGTCTCGCTATGGAAAATCATTTTTGTAACCAAATTCCATCATTTACATCACTAACCGAGGGTTTAAAGTTTTTAACGCACCATTTTCATTTTACTTACTTCCTGTTTTATTCAAAACAGCTATAAAGGAGATATTGATATCGACCTAGGGTTGTTTATTTATATTTTTAATCAGTATGTATTCTACAAAAAAAATAAGAGAAGAGAAAAGGAATGGGGATGTTGTTCACATTTTCAAAAAGAGCAAAACATTTGATAATAATGTGTTGCAACTTTCAACGGAGATAACTTTTGACTCGGGTATTAAAACGACTATTATTATATATCAAATCGAAGCTTATATCAAATTACACAAAATTAATTGGTCTCGCTTTGGAAAATAATTTTTTTAACCAAATTCCATCATTTACATCACTAACCGAGGGTTTAAAGTTTTTGACGCACCATTTTCATTTTACTTACTTCCTGTTTTATTCAAAACATCTATAAAGGAGATATTGACGCCGACCTAGGGTTGTTTATTTATATTTTTAATCGATCTGTATTCTACAAAAAAAATAAGAGAAGAGAAAAAGAAGCAGGGGATGTTGTTCACAATTTCAAAAACGACAAAACATTTGATAATAATGTGTTGCAACTTTCAACGGAGATAACTTTTGACTCGGGTATCGAAAGCGACTATTATAATATAGCAAATAGAAGCTCGTATCAAATTAAACAATATGATTTGGTCGCGCTATGGAAAATTATTTTTGTAACCAAATTCCATCATTTACATCACTAACCGAGGGTTTAAAGTTTTTAACGCACCATTTTCATTTTAGTTAATTCCGGTTTTATTCAATATAATTATAAAGGAGATATTGATGTCGACCTAGGGTTGTTTATTTATATTTTTAATCAGTCTGTATTCTACAAAAAAAAATAAGAGAAGAGAAAAGAAAAGTGGTCGTTCTTCACATTTTAAAAAAGAACAAAACATATGATAAAAATGTGTTGCAACTTTCAACGGAGATAACTTTTGACTCGGGTATCGAAAGCGACTATTATAATATATCAAATCGAAGCTTCGTATCAAATTACACAATATGATTTGGTCTCGCTATGGAAAATCATTTTTGTAACCAAATTCCATCATTTACATCACTAACGAGGTTTAAAGTTTTTAACGCACCATTTTCATTTTACTTACTTCTGTTTTATTCAAAACACTATAAAGGAGATATTGATGTCGACCTAGGGTTGTTTATTTATATTTTTAATCGATCTGTATTCTACAAAAAAAATAAGAGAAGAGAAAAAGAACGGGGATGTTGTTCACATTTTCAAAAACGACAAAACATTTGATAATATTGGGGTGCTACTTTCAACGGAGATAGCTTTTGACTCGGGTAGCGCAACGTCTATTATAATTTATCAAACCGCAGCTTGGATAAAATTACACAATATGATTTGGCCTCGCTAAGGAAAATCATTTTTATAACCAAATTCCATCATTTACATCACTAACCGAGGGTTTAAAGTTTTTGACGCACCATTTTCATTTTACTTACTTCCTGTTTTATTCAATACAGCTATAAAGGAGATATTGATGCCGACCTAGGGTTGTTTATTTATATTTTTAATCAGTCTGTATTCTACAAAAAAAATAAGAGAAGTGAAAAAGAACGGGGATGTTGTTCACATTTTAAAAAAACTGCAAAACATTTGATAATAATGTGTTGCAACTTTCAACGGAGATAACTTTTGACTCGGGTATCGAAACGACTATTATAATATATCAAATCGAAGCTCGTATCAAATTACACAATATGATTTGGTCTCGCTATGGAAAATCATTTTTGTAACCAAATTCCATCATTTACATCACTAGCCGAGGGTTTAAAGTTTTTAACGCACCATTTTCATTTTACTTACTTCCTGTTTTACTCAAAACAGCTATAAAGGAGATATTGATGTCGACCTAGGGTTGTTTATTTATATTTTTAATCAGTCTGTATTCTACAAAAAAAAATAAGAGAAGAGAAAAAGAACGGGGATGTTGTTCACATTTTCAAAAAGAGCAAAACATTTGATAATAATGTGTTGCAACTTTCAACGGAGATAACTTTTGACTCGGGTATCGAAACGACTATTATAATATATCAAATCGAAGCTCGTATCAAATTACACAATATGATTTGGTCTCGCTATGGAAAATCATTTTTGTAACCAAATTCCATCATTTACATCACTAACCGAGGGTTTAAAGTTTTTAACGCACCATTTTCATTTTACTTACTTCCTGTTTTATTCAAAACAGCTATAAAGGAGATATTGGGGCTAACCTAGGGTTGTTTATTTATATTTTTAATCGATATCTATTGTTCAAAAAAAATAAGAGAAGAGAAAAAGAACGGGGATGTTGTTCACATTTTCAAAAACAGCAAAACATTTGATAATAATGTGTTGCAACTTTCAACGGAGATAACTTTTGACTCGGGTATCGAAACGACTATTATAATATATCAAATCGAAGCTCGTATCAAATTACACAATATGATTTGGTCTCGCTATGGAAAATCATTTTTGTAACCAAATTCCATCATTTACATCACTAACCGAGGGTTTAAAGTTTTTAACGCACCATTTTCATTTTACTTACTTCCTGTTTTACTCAAAACAGCTATAAAGGAGATATTGATGTCGACCTAGGGTTGTTTATTTATATTTTTAATCAGTCTGTATTCTACAAAAAAAAATAAGAGAAGAGGAAAAGAAAGGAGATCTTGTTCACATTTTCAACAACAACAAAACATTTGATAATAATGTGTTGCAACTTTCAACGGAGATAACTTTTGACTCGGGTATCGAAACGACTATTATAATATATCAAATCGAAGCTCGTATCAAATTACACAATATGATTTGGTCTCGCTATGGAAAATCATTTTTGTAACCAAATTCCATCATTTACATCACTAACCGAGGGTTTAAAGTTTTTAACGCACCATTTTCATTTTACTTACTTCATGTTTTACTCAAAACAGCTATAAAGGAGATATTGATGTCGACCTAGGGTTGTTTATTTATATTTTTAATCAGTCTGTATTCTACAAAAAAAATAAGAGAAGAGAAAAAGAACGGGGATGTTGTTCACATTTTCAAAAGCAACAAAACATTTGATAATAATGTGTTGCAACTTTCAACGGAGATAACTTTTGACTCGGGTATCGAAACGACTATTATAATATATCAAATCGAAGCTCGTATCAAATTACACAATATGATTTGGTCTCGCTATGGAAAATCATTTTTGTAACCAAATTCCATCATTTACATCACTAGCAGGGTTTAAAGTTTTTAACGCACCATTTTCATTTTACTTACTTCTGTTTTATTCAAAACGACTATAAAGGAGATATTGATGTCGACCTAGGGTTGTTTATTTATATTTTTAATCGATCTGTATTCTACAAAAAAAAATAAGAGAAGAGAAAAGAACGGGGATGTTGTTCACATTATCAAAAAAGGCAAAACATTTGATAATAATGTGTTGCACCTTTCAACGGAGATAACTTTTGACTCGGGTATCGAAACGACTATTATAATTTAACAAATCGAAGCACATATCAAATTAAAAAATATGATTTGGTCTCGCTTTTGAAAATCATTTTTGTAACCAAATTCCATCATTTACATCACTAATTGAGGTTTTAAAGTTTTTGACCCACCATTTTCATTTTACTTACTTCCTGTTTTATTCAAAACAGCTATAAAGGAGATATTGACGCCGACCTAGGGTTGTTTATTTATATTTTTAATCAGTCTGTATTCTACAAAAAAAATAAGAGAAGAGAAAAAGAACGGGGATGTTGTTCACATTTTCAAAAACAACAAAACATTTGATAATAATGTGTTGCAACTTTCAACGGAGATAACTTTTGACTCGGGTATCGAAACGACTATTATAATATATCAAATCGAAGCTCGTATCAAATTACACAATATGATTTGGTCTCGCTATGGAAAATCATTTTTGTAACCAAATTCCATCATTTACATCACTAACCGAGGGTTTAAAGTTTTTAACGCACCATTTTCATTTTACTTACTTCCTGTTTTACTCAAAACAGCTATAAAGGAGATATTGATGTCGACCTAGGGTTGTTTATTTATATTTTTAATCAGTCTGTATTCTACAAAAAAAAATAAGAGAAGAGAAAAAGAACGGGGATGTTGTTCACATTTTCAAAAACAGCAAAACATTTGATAATAATGTGTTGCAACTTTCAACGGAGATAACTTTTGACTCGGGTATCGAAACGACTATTATAATATATCAAATCGAAGCTCGTATCAAATTACACAATATGATTTGGTCTCGCTATGGAAAATCATTTTTGTAACCAAATTCCATCATTTACATCACTAACCGAGGGTTTAAAGTTTTTAACGCACCATTTTCATTTTACTTACTTCCTGTTTTATTCAAAAAAGCTATAAAGGAGATATTGATGCCGACCTAGGGTTGTTTATTTACATTTTTAATCAATATGTATTCTTCAAAAAAAAAATTAGAGAAGAGAAAGAAGCAGGGATGTTGTTCACATTTTCAAAAAGCAATGAAAACATTTGATAATAATGTGTTGCAACTTTCAACGGAGATAACTTTTGACTCGGGTATCGAAAGCGACTATTATAATATATCAAATCGAAGCTTCGTATCAAATTACACAATATGATTTGGTCTCGCTATGGAAAATCATTTTTGTAACCAAATTCCATCATTTACATCACTAGCAGGGTTTAAAGTTTTGGACGCACCATTTTCATTTTACTTACTTCATGTATTATTCAAAACAGCTATAAAGGAGATATTGATGCCGACCTAGGGTTGTTTATTTATATTTTTAATCAGTCTGTATTCTACAAAAAAAATAAGAGAAGAGAAAAAGAACGGGGATGTTGTTCACATTTTCAAAAACAGCAAAACATTTGATAATAATGTGTTGCAACTTTCAACGGAGATAACTTTTGACTCGGGTATCGAAACGACTATTATAATATATCAAATCGAAGCTTCTATCAAATTACACAATATGATTTGGTCTCGCTTTCGAAAATCATTTTTGTAACCAAATTCCATCATTTACATCACTAATTGAGGGTTTAAATTTTTGACGCACCATTTTCATTTTACTTACTTCCTGTTTTATTCAAAACAGCTATAAAGGAGATATTGACGCCGACCTAGGGTTGTTTATTTATATTTTCAATTAGTCTGTATTCTACAAAAAAAAAATAAGAGAAAAGAAAAATCAAGGGATGTTGTTCACATTTTCAAAAACAGCAAAACATTTGATAATAATGTGTTGCAACTTTCAACGGAGATAACTTTTGACTCGGGTATCGAAACGACTATTATAATATATCAAATCGAAGCTCGTATCAAATTACACAATATGATTCGGTCTCGCTTTGGAAAATCATTTTTTTAACCAAATTCCATCATTTACATCACTAACTGAGGTTTTAAAGTTTTTGACGCACCATTTTCATTTTACTTACTTCTTGTTTTATTCAATACAGCTATAAAGGAGATATTGATGCCGACTTAGGGTTGTTTATTTATATTTTTAATCATTCTGTATTCTACAAAAAAAATAAGAGAAGTGAAAAAGAACGGGGTTGTTGTTAGCATTTTCAAAAATAGCAAAACATTTGATAATAATGTGTTGCAACTTTCAACGGAGATAACTTTTGACTCGGGTATCGAAACGACTATTATAATATATCAAATCGAAGCTCGTATCAAATTACACAATATGATTTGGTCTCGCTATGGAAAATCATTTTTGTAACCAAATTCCATCATTTACATCACGGGGGGTTTAAAGTTTTTGACGAACCATTTTCATTTTACTTACTTCTGTTTTATTCAAAACGACTATAAAGGAGATATTGGTGTCGACCTAGGGTTGTTTATTTATATTTTGAATCAATATCTATTCTTCAAAAAAAATAAGAGAAGAGAAAAAGAACGGGGATGTTGTTCACATTTTCAAAAACAGCAAAACATTTGATAATAATGTGTTGCAACTTTCAACGGAGATAACTTTTGACTCGGGTATCGAAACGACTATTATAATATATCAAATCGAAGCTCGTATCAAATTACACAATATGATTTGGTCTCGCTATGGAAAATCATTTTTGTAACCAAATTCCATCATTTACATCACTAACCGAGGGTTTAAAGTTTTTAACGCACCATTTTCATTTTACTTACTTCTTTTTTTTTTAAAACAGCTATAAAGGAGATATTGATGTCGACCTAGGGTTGTTTATTTATATTTTTAATCAGTCTGTATTCTACAAAAAAAATAAGAGAAGAGAAAAAGAACGGGGATGTTGTTCACATTTTCAAAAACAACAAAACATTTGATAATAATGTGTTGCAACTTTCAACGGAGATAACTTTTGACTCGGGTATCGAAACGACTATTATAATATATCAAATCGAAGCTCGTATCAAATTACACAATATGATTTGGTCTCGCTATGGAAAATCATTTTTGTAACCAAATTCCATCATTTACATCACTAACCGAGGGTTTAAAGTTTTTAACGCACCATTTTCATTTTACTTACTTTTTTATTCAAAACAGCTATAAAGGAGATATTGATGTCGACCTAGGGTTGTTTATTTATATTTTTAATCAGTCTTTATTCTACAAAAAAAATAAGAGAAGAGAAAAAGAAAGGGGATGTTGTTCACATTTTCAAAAACGACAAAACATTTGATAATAATGTGTTGCAACTTTCAACGGAGATAACTTTTGACTCGGGTATCGAAAGAACTATTATAATATATGATATCGAAGCTTCGTATCAAATTACACAATATGATTTGGTCTCGCTATGGAAAATCATTTTTGTAACCAAATTCCATCATTTACATCACTAGCAGAGGTTTAAAGTTTTTAACGCACCATTTTCATTTTACTTACTTCTGTTTTATTCAAAACGGCTATAAAGGAGATATTGATGTCGACCTAGGGTTGTTTATTTATATTTTTAATCGATCTGTATTCTACAAAAAAAATAAGAGAAGAGAAAAGAAGCAGGGATGTTGTTCACATTTTCAAAAGCGACAAAACATTTGATAATAATGTGTTGCAACTTTCAACGGAGATAACTTTTGACTTCGGTATCGAAACGAATATTATAATATATCAAATCGAAGCTCGTATCAAATTACACAAGATGAATTGGCCCCGCTATGGAAAATCATTTTTGTAACCAAATTCATCATTTTACATCACTTAAATAGTGTTTAAAGTTTTTGACGAACCATTTTCATTTTACTAACTTCCTATTTTATTCAATACAACTATAAAGGAGATATTGATGCCGACCTAGGGTTGTTTATTTATATTTTTAATCAGTCTGTATTCTACAAAAAAAAATAAGAGAAGAGAAAAAGAACGGGGATGTTGTTCACATTTTCAAAAAGAGTAAAACATTTGATAATAATGTGTTGCAACTTTCAACGGAGATAACTTTTGACTCGGGTATCGAAATGACTATTATAATATATCAAATCGAAGCTCGTATCAAATTACACAATATGAATTGGTCTCGCTCTGGAAAATCATTTTTTAACCAAATTCCATCATTTACATCACTAGCAGGGTTTAAAGTTTTTAACGCACCATTTTCATTTTACTTACTTCTGTTTTATTCAAAAACTGACTATAAAGGAGATATTGATGTCGACCTAGGGTTGTTTATTTATATTTTTAATCGATCTGTATTCTACAAAAAAAATAAGAGAAGAGAAAAAGAAACGGGGATGTTGTTCACATTTTCAAAAGCAATGAAAACATTTGATAATAATGTGTTGCAACTTTCAACGGAGATAACTTTTGACTCGGGTATCGAAAGCGACTAATATAATATATCAAATCGAAGAATGTATCAAATTACACAATATGATTTGGTCTCGCTATGGAAAATCATTTTTGTAACCAAATTCCATCATTTACATCACTTACTGAGGGTTTAAAGTTTTTAACGCACCATTTTCATTTTACTTACTTCTTGTTTTACTCAAAACAGCTATAAAGGAGATATTGATGTCGACCTAGGGTTGTTTATTTATATTTTTAATCAGTCTGTATTCTACAAAAAAAATAAGAGAAGAGAAAGAACGGGGATGTTGTTCACATTTTCAAAAACAGCAAAACATTTGATAATAATGTGTTGCAACTTTCAACGGAGATAACTTTTGACTCGGGTATCGAAACGACTATTATAATATATCAAATCGAAGCTCGTATCAAATTACACAATATGATTTGGTCTCGCTATGGAAAATCATTTTTGTAACCAAATTCCATCATTTACATCACTAACCGAGGGTTTAAAGTTTTTAACGCACCATTTTCATTTTACTTACTTCCTGTTTTACTCAAAACAACTATAAAGGAGATATTGATGTCGACCTAGGGTTGTTTATTTATATTTTTAATCAGTCTGTATTCTACAAAAAAAAATAAGAGAAGAGAAAAAGAACGGGGATGTTGTTCACATTTTCAAAAACAGCAAAACATTTGATAATAATGTGTTGCAACTTTCAACGGAGATAACTTTTGACTCGGGTATCGAAACGACTATTATAATATATCAAATCGAAGCTCGTATCAAATTACACAATATGATTTGGTCTCGCTATGGAAAATCATTTTTGTAACCAAATTCCATCATTTACACCACTTCCCGAGTGTTTAAAGTTCTTAACGCACCATTTTCATTTTACTTACTTCCTGTTTTATTCAAAACAGCTATAAAGGAGATATTGATGTCGACCTAGGGTTGTTTATTTATATTTTTAATCAGTCTGTATTCTACAAAAAAAATAAGAGAAGAGAAAAAGAACGGGGATGTTGTTCACATTTTCAAAAACAACAAAACATTTGATAATAATGTGTTGCAACTTTCAACGGAGATAACTTTTGACTCGGGTATCGAAACGACTATTATAATATATCAAATCGAAGCTCGTATCAAATTACACAATATGATTTGGTCTCGCTATGGAAAATAATTTTTGTAACCAAATTCCCTCATTTACATCACTACCGGAGGGTTTAAAGTTTTTAACGCACCATTTTCATTTTACTTACTTCCTGTTTTACTCAAAACAGCTATAAAGGAGATATTGATGTCGACCTAGGGTTGTTTATTTATATTTTTAATCAATCTGTATTCTACAAAAAAAATAAGAGAAGAGAAAAAGAACGGGGATGTTGTTCACATTTTCAAAAACAACAAAACATTTGATAATAATGTGTTGCAACTTTCAACGGAGATAACTTTTGACTCGGGTATCGAAACGACTATTATAATATATCAAATCGAAGCTCGTATCAAATTACACAATATGATTTGGTCTCGCTATGGAAAATCATTTTTGTAACCAAATTCCATCATTTACATCACTTACTCACGGTTTAAAGTTTTTAACGCACCATTTTCATTTTACTTACTTCCTGTTTTACTCAAAACAGCTATAAAGGAGATATTGATGTCGACCTAGGGTTGTTTATTTATATTTTTAATCAGTCTGTATTCTACAAAAAAAAATAAGAGAAGAGAAAAAGAACGGGGATGTTGTTCACATTTTCAAAAACTGCAAAACATTTGATAATAATGTGTTGCAACTTTCAACGGAGATAACTTTTGACTCGGGTATCGAAACGACTATTATAATATATCAAATCGAAGCTCGTATCAAATTACACAATATGATTTGGTCTCGCTATGGAAAATCATTTTTGTAACCAAATTCCATCATTTACATCACTAACCGTGGGTTTAAAGTTTTTAACGCACCATTTTCATTTTACTTCCCTCCGGTTTTATTCAAAACAGCTATAAAGGAGATATTGATGTCGACCTAGGGTTGTTTATTTATATTTTTAATCAGTCTGTATTCTACAAAAAAAAATAAGAGAAGAGAAAAAGAACGGGGATGTTGTTCACATTTTCAAAAAGAGGAAAACATTTGATAATAATGTGTTGCAACTTTCAACGGAGATAACTTTTGACTCGGGTATCGAAACGACTATTATAATATATCAAATCGAAGCTCCCATCAAATTACACAATATGATTTGGTCTCGCTATGGAAAATCATTTTTGTAACCAAATTCCATCATTTACATCACTAACCGAGGGTTTAAAGTTTTTAACGCACCATTTTCATTTTACTTACTTCCTGTTTTATTCAAAACAGCTATAAAGGAGATATTGATGTCGACCTAGGGTTGTTTATTTATATTTTTAATCAGTCTGTATTCTACAAAAAAAATAAGAGAAGAGAAAAAGAAGGGGGATGTTGTTAACATTTTCAAAAACAGGAAAACATTTGATAATAATGTGTTGCAACTTTCAACGGAGATAACTTTTGACTCGGGTATCGAAACGACTATTATAATATATCAAATCGAAGCTCGTATCAAATTACACAATATGAATTGGTCTCGCTATGGAAAATCATTTTTTTAACCAAATTCCATCATTTACATCACTAACCGAGGGTTTAAAGTTTTTGTCGCACCATTTTCATTTTACTTACTTCCGGTTTTATTCAAAACAACTATAAAGGAGATATTGATGCCGACCTAGGGTTGTTTATTTATATTTTTAATCAGTCTGTATTCTACAAAAAAAAATAAGAGAAGAGAAAAAGAACGGGGATGTTGTTCACATTTTCAAAAACAGCAAAACATTTGATAATAATGTGTTGCAACTTTCAACGGAGATAACTTTTGACTCGGGTATCGAAACGACTATTATAATATATCAAATCGAAGCTCCTATCAAATTACACAATATGATTTGGTCTCGCTTAGGAAAATCATTTTTTTAAACAAATTCCATCATTTACATCACTAACCGAGGGTTTAAAGTTTTTGACGCACCATTTTCATTTTACTTACTTCCTGTTTTATTCAAAACAGCTATAAAGGAGATATTGATGCCGACCTAGGGTTGTTTATTTATATTTTTAATCAGTCTGTATTCTACAAAAAAAAATAAGAGAAGAGAAAAGAACGGGGATGTTGTTCACATTTTCAAAAACGACAAAACATTTGATAATAATGTGTTGCAACTTTCAACGGAGATAACTTTTGACTCGGGTATCGAAAGCGACTATTATAATATATCAAAAAGAAGCACCTACCAAATTACACAATATGATTTGGTCTCGCAATGGAAAATCATTTTTGTAACCAAATTCCATCATTTACATCACTTACTGAGGGTTTAAAGTTTTTAACGCACCATTTTCATTTTACTTACTTCTTGTTTTATTCAAAACAGCTATAAAGGAGATATTGATATCGACCTAGGGTTGTTTATTTATATTTTTAATCAGTCTGTATTCTACAAAAAAAATAAGAGAAGAGAAAAGCAATAGGGATGTTGTTCACATTTTCAAAAACGACAAAACATTTGATAATAATGTGTTGCAACTTTCAACGGAGATAACTTTTGACTCGGGTATCGAAAGCGACTATTATAATATATCAAATCGAAGCTTCGTATCAAATTACACAATATGATTTGGTCTCGCTATGGAAAATCATTTTTGTAACCAAATTCCATCATTTACATCACTAGCAGGGTTTAAAGTTTTTAACGCACCATTTTCATTTTACTTACTTCTGTTTTATTCAAAACGACTATAAAGGAGATATTGATGTCGACCTAGGGTTGTTTATTTATATTTTTAATCAGTCTGTATTCTACAAAAAAAATAAGAGAAGAGAAAATGAAAGGGGATGTTGTCACATTTTCAAAAACAACAAAACATTTGATAATAATGTGTTGCAACTTTCAACGGAGATAACTTTTGACTCGGGTATCGAAACGACTATTATAATATATCAAATCGAAGCTCGTATCAAATTACACAATATGATATGGTCTCACATAGGAAACTCATTTTTGTACCCAAATTCCATCGTTTACATCACTAGCAGGGTTTAAAGTTTTTAACGCACCATTTTCATTTTACTTACTTCTGTTTTATTCAACGACTATAAAGGAGATATTGATGTCGACCTAGGGTTGTTTATTTATATTTTTAATCGATCTGTATTCTACAAAAAAAATAAGAGAAGAGAAAAAGAACGGGGATGTTGTTCACATTTTCAAAAACGACAAAACATTTGATAATAATGTGTTGCAACTTTCAACGGAGATAACTTTTGACTCGGGTATCGAAACGACTATTACAATATATCAAATCGAAGCTCGTATCAAATTACACAATTTGATTTGGTCTCGCTATGGAAAATCATTTTTCTAGCCAAACTACATCAAATACATCACCAACCCAGGGTTTAAAGGTTTTAACGCACCATTTTCCTTTTACTTACTTCCTGTTTTATTCAAACAGCTATAAAGGAGATATTGATGTCGACCTAGGGTTGTTTATTTATATTTTTAATCAGTCTGTATTCTACAAAAAAAATAAGAGAAGAGAAAAAGAAGGGGGATGTTGTTAACATTTTCAAAAACAGGAAAACATTTGATAATAATGTGTTGCAACTTTCAACGGAGATAACTTTTGACTCGGGTATCGAAACGACTATTATAATATATCAAATCGAAGCTCGTATCAAATTACACAATATGATTTGGTCTCGCTATGGAAAATCATTTTTTTAACCAAATTCCATCATTTACATCACTCAGGGTTTAACATTTTTGACGCACCATTTTCATTTTACTTACTTCTGTTTTATTCAAAACGACTATAAAGGAGATATTGATTTCGACCTAGGGTTGTTTATTTGTGTTTTTAATCAGTCTGTATTCTTCAAAAAAAATAAGAGAAGAGAAAAAGAAAGGGGATGTTGTTCACATTTTCAAAAACAACAAAACATTTGATAATAATGTGTTGCAACTTTTAACGGAGATAACTTTTGACTCGGGTATCGAAACGACTATTATAATATATCAAATCGAAGCTCGTATCAAATTACACAATATGATTTGGTCTCGCTATGGAAAATCATTTTTGTAACCAAATTCCATCATTTACATCACTAACCGAGGGTTTAAAGTTTTTAACGCACCATTTTCATTTTACTTACTTCCTGTTTTATTCAAAACAGCTATAAAGGAGATATTGATGTCGACCAAGGGTTGTTTATTTATATTTTTAATCAGTCTGTATTCTACAAAAAAAATAAGAGAAGAGAAAAAGAACGGGGATGTTGTTCACATTTTCAAAAAGAGTAAAACATTTGATAATAATGTGTTGCAACTTTCAACGGAGATAACTTTTGACTCGGGTATCGAAACGACTATTATAATATATCAAATCGAAGCTCGTATCAAATTACACAATATGATTTGGTCTCGCTTTGTAAAATCATTTTGTTAAACAAATTCCATCATTTTCATCACTATCAGAGGGTCGAAAGTTTTTGACGCGCCATTTTCATTTTACCTACCTCTCGTTTTACTCAAAACAGCTATAAAGGAGATATTGATGTCGACCTAGGGTTATTTATTTATATTTTTAATCGGTCTGTATTCTACAAAAAAAAATAAGAGAAGAGAAAAAGAACGGGGATGTTGTTCACATTTTCAAAAACAGCAAAACATTTGATAATAATGTGTTGCAACTTTCAACGGAGATAACTTTTGACTCGGGTATCGAAACGACTATTATAATATATCAAATCGAAGCTCGTATCAAATTACACAATATGATTTGGTCTCGCTATGGAAAATCATTTTTGTAACCAAATTCCATCATTTACATCACTAGCCGAGGGTTTAAAGTTTTTAACGCACCATTTTCATTTTACTTACTTCCTGTTTTATTCAAAACAGCTATAAAGGAGATATTGATGTCGACCTAGGGTTGTTTATTTATATTTTTAATCAGTCTGTATTCTACAAAAAAAATAAGAGAAGAGAAAAAGAACGGGGATGTTGTTCACATTTTCAAAAACAACAAAACATTTGATAATAATGTGTTGCAACTTTCAACGGAGATAACTTTTGACTCGGGTATCGAAACGACTATTATAATATATCAAATCGAAGCTCGTATCAAATTACACAATATGATTTGGTCTCGCTTTGGAAAATCATTTTTGTAACCAAATTCCATCATTTACATCACTAACCGAGGGTTTAAAGTTTTTAACGCACCATTTTCATTTTACTTACTTCCTGTTTTATTCAAAACAGCTATAAAGGAGATATTGATGTCGACCTAGGGTTGTTTATTTATATTTTTAATCAGTCTGTATTCTACAAAAAAATAAGAGAAGAGAAAAAGAACGGGGATGTTGTTCACATTTTCAAAAACAGCAAAACATTTGATAATAATGTGTTGCAACTTTCAACGGAGATAACTTTTGACTCGGGTATCGAAACGACTATTATAATATATCAAATCGAAGCTCGTATCAAATTACACAATATGATTTGGTCTCGCTATGGAAAATCATTTTTGTAACCAAATTCCATCATTTACATCACTATCCGAGGGTTTAAAGTTTTTAACGCACCATTTTCATTTTACTTACTTCCTGTTTTATTCAAAACAGCTATAAAGGAGATATTGATGTCGACCTAGGGTTGTTTATTTATATTTTTAATCAGTCTGTATTCTACAAAAAAAATAAGAGAAGAGAAAAAGAACGGGGATGTTGTTCACATTTTCAAAAACAGCAAAACATTTGATAATAATGTGTTGCAACTTTCAACGGAGATAACTTTTGACTCGGGTATCGAAACGACTATTATAATATATCAAATCGAAGCTCGTATCAAATTACACAATATGATTTGGTCTCGCTATGGAAAATCATTTTTGTAACCAAATTCCATCATTTACATCACTAATTGAGGGTTTAAAGTTTTTGACGCACCATTTTCATTTTACTTACTTCCTGTATTATTCAAAACAGCTATAAAGGAGATATTGATGCCGACCTAGGGTTGTTTATTTATATTTTTAATCAGTCTGTATTCTACAAAAAAAAATAAGAGAAGAGAAAAAGAACGGGGATGTTGTTCACATTTTCAAAAACAGCAAAACATTTGATAATAATGTGTTGCAACTTTCAACGGAGATAACTTTTGACTCGGGTATCGAAACGACTATTATAATATATCAAATCGAAGCTCGTATCAAATTACACAATATGATTTGGTCTCGCTATGGAAAATCATTTTTGTAACCAAATTCCATCATTTACATCACTGAGCAGGGGTTTAAAGTTTGTAACGCACCATTTTCATTTTACTTACTTCCTGTTTTATTCAAAACTTATTTAAAGGAGATATTGATGCCGACCTAGGGTTGTTTATTTATATTTTTAATCAGTCTGTATTCTACAAAAAAAAAATAAGAGAAGAGAAAAAGAACGGGGATGTTGTTCACATTTTCAAAAACAGCAAAACATTTGATAATAATGTGTTGCAACTTTCAACGGAGATAACTTTTGACTCGGGTATCGAAACGACTATTATAATATATCAAATCGAAGCTCGTATCAAATTACAAAATATGATTTGGTCTCGCTATGGAAAATCATTTTTGTAACCAAATTCCATCATTTACATCACTAACCGAGGGTTTAAAGTTTTTAACGCACCATTTTCATTTTACTTACTTCCTGTTTTATTCAAAATAGCTATAAAGGAGATATTGATGTCGACCTAGGGTTGTTTATTTATATTTTTAATCATTCTGTATTCTACAAAAAAAAATAAGAGAAGAGAAAAAGAACGGGGATGTTGTTCACATTTTCAAAAACAACAAAACATTTGATAATAATGTGTTGCAACTTTCAACAGAGATAACTTTTGACTCGGGTATCGAAACGAATATTATAATATATCAAATCGAAGCTCGTATCAAATTACACAATATGATTTGGTCTCGCTATGGAAAATCATTTTTGTAACCAAATTCCATCATTTACATCACTTATCGAGGGTTTAAAGTTTTTAACGCACCATTTTCATTTTACTTACTTCCTGTTTTACTCAAAACAGCTATAAAGGAGATATTGATGTCGACCTAGGGTTGTTTATTTATATTTTTAATCAGTCTGTATTCTTCAAAAAAAATAAGAGAAGAGAAAAAGAACGGGGATGTTGTTCACATTTTCAAAAACAGCAAAACATTTGATAAAAATGTGTTGCAACTTTCAACGGAGATAACTTTTGACTCGGGTATCGAAACAACTATTATAATATATCAAATGGAAGCTCGTATCAAATTACACAATATGATTTGGTCTCGCTATAGAAAATCATTTTTGTAACCAAATTCCATCATTTACATCACTAAAAGAGGGTTTAAAGTTTTTGACGCACCATTTTCATTTTACTTACTTCCTGTTTTATTCAAAACAGCTATAAAGGAGATATTGATGCCGACCTAGGGTTGTTTATTTATATTTTTAATCAGTCTGTATTCTACAAAAAAAAATAAGAGAAGAGAAAAAGAACGGGGATGTTGTTCACATTTTCAAAAACAACAAAACATTTGATAATAATGTGTTGCAACTTTCAACGGAGATAACTTTTGACTCGGGTATCGAAACGACTATTATAATATATCAAATCGAAGCTCGTATCAAATTACACAATATGATTTGGTCTCGCTATAGAAAATCATTTTTGTAACCAAATTCCATCATTTACATCACTATCCGAGGGTTTGAAGATTTTGACGCGCCATTTTCATTTTACTTACTTCCTGTTTTATTCAAAATAGCTATAAAGGAGATATTGATGTCGACCTAGGGTTGTTTATTTATATTTTTAATCATTCTGTATTCTACAAAAAAAAATAAGAGAAGAGAAAAAGAACGGGGATGTTGTTAACATTTTCAAAAACAGGAAAAGATTTGATAATAATGTGTTGCAACTTTCAACGGAGATAATTTTTTGACTCGGATATCGAAACGACTATTATAATATATCAAATCGAAGCTCGTATCCAATTACACAATATGATTTGGTCTCACTATAGAAAATAATTTTTGTAACCAAATTCCATCTTTTACATCACTACCCGAGGGTTTGAAGTTTTTGACGCACCATTTTCATTTTACTTACTTCCTGTTTTATTCAAAACTACTATAAAGGAGATATTGATGTCGACCTAGGGTTGTTTATTTATATTTTTAATCATTCTGTATTCTACAAAAAAAAATAAGAGAAGAGAAAAAGAACGGGGATGTTGTTAACATTTTCAAAAACAGCAAAACATTTTATAATAATGTGTTGCAACTTTCAACGGAGATAAATTTTGACTCGGGTATCGAAACGACTATTATAATATATCAAATCGAAGCTCGTATCAAATTACACAATATGATTTGGTCTCGCTATAGAAAATCATTTTTGTAACCAAATTCCATCATTTACATCACTATCCGAGGGTTTGAAGTTTTTGACGCACCATTTTCATTTTACTTACTTCCTGTTTTATTCAAAACAGCTATAAAGGAGATATTGATGTCGAACTTGGGTTGTTTATTTATATTTTTAATCAGTCTATATTCTTCAAAAAAAATAAGAGAAGAGAAACGGAATGGGGATGTTGTTCACATTTTCAAAAACAACAAAACATTTGATAAAAATGTGTTGCAACTTTCAACGGAGATAACTTTTGACTCGGGTATCGAAACAACTATTATAATATATCAAATGGAAGCTCGTATCAAATTACACAATATGATTTGGTCTCGCTATAGAAAATCATTTTTGTAACCAAATTCCATCATTTACATCACTATCCGAGGGTTTGAAGATTTTGACGCGCCATTTTAATTTTTCTTTCTTCTGGTTTCATTCAAAACAGCTATAAAGGAGATATTGATGTCGACCTAGGGTTGTTTATTTATATTTTTAATCAGTCTGTATTCTACAAAAAAAAATAAGAGAAGAGAAAAAGAAGGGGGATGTTGTTCACATTTTCAAAAACAGCAAAACATTTGATAATAATGTGTTGCAACTTTCAACGGAGATAACTTTTGACTCGGGTATCGAAACGACTATTATAATATATCAAATCGAAGCTCGTATCAAATTACACAATATGATTTGGTCTCGCTATGGAAAATCATTTTTGTAACCAAATTCCATCATTTACATCACTAACCGAGGGTTTAAAGTTTTTAACGCACCATTTTCATTTTACTTACTTACTGTTTTATTCAAAACAGCTATAAAGGAGATATTGATGTCGACCTAGGGTTGTTTATTTATATTTTTAATCAGTCTGTATTCTACAAAAAAAATAAGAGAAGAGAAAAAGAACGGGGATGTTGTTCACATTTTCAAAAACAACAAAACATTTGATAAATATGTGTTGCAACTTTCAACGGAGATAACTTTTGACTCGGTATCGAAACGACTATTATAATATATAAAATCGAAGCTAGTATCAAATTACACAATATGATTTGGTCATGCTTTGGAAAATCATTTTTGTAACCAAATTCCATCATTTACAACACTAAACAAGGGTTTAACGTTTTTGACGCACCATTTTCATTTTAGTTACTTCCTGTTTTATTCAAAACAGCTATAAAGGAGATATTGATGCCGACCTAGGTTTGTTTATTTATATTTTTAATCGATATCTATTGTTCAAAAAAAATAAGAGAAGAGAAAAAGAACGGGGATGTTGTTCACATTTTCAAAAACAGCAAAACATTTGATAATAATGTGTTGCAACTTTCAACGGAGATAACTTTTGACTCGGGTATCGAAACGACTATTATAATATATCAAATCGAAGCTCGTATGAAATTACAAAATATGATTTGGTCTCACTTTGGAAAATAATTTTTTAACCAAATTCCATCATTTACATCACTAACCGAGGGTTTAAATTTTTTGAAGCACTATTTTTATTTTACTTACTTTCAGTTTTATTCGATTGAACTATAAAGGAGATATTGATGTCGACCTAGGGTTGTTTATTTATATTTTTAATCAGTCTGTATTCTACAAAAAAAATAAGAGAAGAGAAAAAGAACGGGGATGTTGTTCACATTTTCAAAAAGAGTAAAACATTTGATAATAATGTGTTGCAACTTTCAACGGAGATAACTTTTGACTCGGGTATCGAAACGACTATTATAATATATCAAATCGAAACTCGTATCAAATTACACAATATGATTTGGTCTCGCTATGGAAAATCATTTTTTTAACCAAATTCCATCATTTACATCACTAACCGATGGTTTAAAGTTTTTGACGCACCATTTTCATTTTACTTACTTCCGGTTTTACTCAAAACAGCTATAAAGGAGATGTTGATGTCGACCTAGGGTTGTTTATTTATATTTTTAATCAGTCTGTATTCTACAAAAAAAATAAGAGAAGAGAAAGAACGGGGATGTTGTTCACATTTTCAAAAACGACAAAACATTTGATAATAATGTGTTGCAACCTTCAACGGAGATAACTATTGACTCGTGTACCGAAACGACTATTATAATATATCAAATCGAAGCTCGTATCAAATTACACAATATTATATGGTCTCCCTTTAGAAAATCATTTTTGTACCCAAATTCCATCGTTTACATCACTTAAAGAGGGTTTAAAGTTTTTGACGCACCATTTTCATTTTACTTACTTCCTGTTTTATTCAAAATAGCTATAAAGGAGATATTGATGCCGACCTAGGGTTGTTTATTTATATTTTTAATCAGTCTGTATTCTACAAAAAAAATAAGAGAAGAGAAAAAGAACGGGGATGTTGTTCACATTTTCAAAAACAACAAAACATTTGATAATAATGTGTTGCAACTTTCAACGGAGATAACTTTTGACTCGGGTATCGAAACGACTATTATAATATATCAAATCGAAGCTCCTATCAAATTACACAATATGATTTGGTCTCGCTTAGGAAAATCATTTTTTTAAACAAATTCCATCATTTACATCACTAACCGAGGGTTTAAAGTTTTTGACGAACCATTTTCATTTTACTTACTTCCTGTTTTATTCAATACAGCTATAAAGGAGATATTGATGCCGACCTAGGGTTGTTTATTTATATTTTCAATCAATCTCTATAATTCAAAAAATTTAAGAGAAGAGAAAATGAAAGGGGATGTTGTTCACATTTTCAAAAACAGCAAAACATTTGATAATAATGTGTTGCAACTTTCAACGGAGATAACTTTTGACTCGGGTATCGAAACGACTATTATAATATATCAAATCGAAGCTCGTATCAAATTACACAATATGATTTGGTCTCGCTTTTGAAAATCATTTTTGTAACCAAATTCCATCATTTACATCACTAATTGAGGGTTTAAAGTTTTTGACGCACCATTTTCATTTTACTTACTTCCTGTTTTATTCAAAATAGCTATAAAGGAGATATTGACGCCGACCTAGGGTTGTTTATTTATATTTTTAATCAGTCTGTATTCTACAAAAAAAAATAAGAGAAGAGAAAAAGAACGGGGATGTTGTTCACATTTTCAAAAACAGCAAAACATTTGATAATAATGTGTTGCAACTTTCAACGGAGATAACTTTTGACTCGGGTATCGAAACGACTATTATAATATATCAAATCGAAGCTCGTATCAAATTACACAATATGATTTGGTCTCGCTTTTGAAAATCATTTTTGTAACCAAATTCCATCATTTACATCACTAACCGAGGGTTTAAATTTTTTAACGCACCATTTTCATTTTACTTACTTCCTGTTTTATTCAAAACAGCTATAAAGGAGATATTGATGTCGACCAAGGGTTGTTTATTTATATTTTTAATCAGTCTGTATTCTACAAAAAAAATAAGAGAAGAGAAAAAGAACGGGGATGTTGTCACATTTTCAAAAAGAGGAAAACATTTGATAATAATGTGTTGCAACTTTCAACAGAGATAACTTTTGACTCGGGTATCGAAACGACTATTATAATATATCAAATCGAAGCTCGTATCAAATTACACAATATGATTTGGCCTCGCTTTGGAAAATCATTTTTGTAACCAAATTCCATCATTTACATCACTAACCGAGGGTTTAAAGTTTTTGACGCACCATTTTCATTTTACTTACTTCCTGTTTTATTCAAAAAAGCTATAAAGGAGATATTGATGCCGACCTAGGGTTGTTTATTTATATTTTTAATCAGTCTGTATTCTTCAAAAAAAAATTAGAGAAGAGAAAAAGAACGGGGTTGTTGTTAGCGTTTTCAAAAACAGCAAAACATTTGATAATAATGTGTTGCAACTTTCAACGGAGATAACTTTTGACTCGGGTATCGAAACGACTATTATAATATATCAAATCGAAGCTCGTATCAAATTACACAATATGATTTGGTCTCGCTTTTGAAAATCATTTTTGTAACCAAATTCCATCATTTACATCACTAATTGAGGGTTTAAAGTTTTTGACGCACCATTTTCATTTTACTTACTTCCTGTATTATTCAAAACAGCTATAAAGGAGATATTGATGCCGACCTAGGGTTGTTTATTTATATTTTTAATCAGTCTGTATTCTACAAAAAAAATAAGAGAAGAGAAAAAGAACAGGGTTGTTGTTAGCATTTTCAAAAACAGCAAAACATTTGATAATAATGTGTTGCAACTTTCAACGAGATAACTTTTGACTCGGGTATCGAAACGAGTATTATAATATATCAAATCGAAGCACGTATCAAATTACACAATATGATTTGGTCTCGCTTTTGAAAATCATTTTTGTAACCAAATTCCATCATTTACATCACTAATTGAGGGTTTAAAGTTTTTGACGCACCATTTTCATTTTACTTACTTCCTGTTTTATTCAAAATAACTATAAAGGAGATATTGATGCCGACCTAGGGTTGTTTATTTATATTTTTAATCAGTCTGTATTCTACAAAAAAAATAAGAGAAGAGAAAAAGAACGGGGATGTTGTTCACATTTTCAAAAACAGCAAAACATTTGATAATAATGTGTTGCAACTTTCAACGGAGATAACTTTTGACTCGGGTATCGAAACGACTATTATAATATATCAAATCGAAGCTCGTATCAAATTACAAAATATGATTTGGTCTCGCTTTTGAAAATCATTTTTGTAACCAAATTCCATCATTTACATCACTAATTGAGGGTTTAAAGTTTTTGACGCACCATTTTCATTTTACTTACTTCCTGTATTATTCAAAACAGCTATAAAGGAGATATTGATGCCGACCTAGGGTTGTTTATTTATATTTTTAATCAGTCTGTATTCTACAAAAAAAATAAGAGAAGAGAAAAAGAACGGGGATGTTGTTCACATTTTCAAAAACAGCAAAACATTTGATAATAATGTGTTGCAACTTTCAACGGAGATAACTTTTGACTCGGGTATCGAAACGACTATTATAATATATCAAATCGAAGCTCGTATCAAATTACACAATATGATTTGGTCTCGCTTTTGAAAATCATTTTTGTAACCAAATTCCATCATTTACATCACTAACCGAGGGTTTAAAGTTTTTGACGAACCATTTTCATTTTACTTACTTCCTGTTTTATTCAATACAGCTATAAAGGAGATATTGATGCCGACCTAGGGTTGTTTATTTATATTTTTAATCAGTCTGTATTCTACAAAAAAAAAATAAGAGAAGAGAAAAAGAACGGGGTTGTTGTTAGCATTTTCAAAAACAGCAAAACATTTGATAATAATGTGTTGCAACTTTCAACGGAGATAACTTTTGACTCGGGTATCGAAACGACTATTATAATATATCAAATCGAAGCTCGTATCAAATTACACAATATGATTTGGTCTCGCTTTGGAAAATCATTTTTGTAACCAAATTCCATCATTTACATCACTAACCGAGGGTTTAAAGTTTTTGACGCACCATTTTCATTTTACTTACTTCCTGTTTTATTCAAAACAGCTATAAAGGAGATATTGATGCCGACCTAGGGTTGTTTATTTATATTTTTAATCAGTCTGTATTCTACAAAAAAAATAAGAGAAGAGAAAAAGAACGGGGATGTTGTTCACATTTTCAAAAACAGCAAAACATTTGATAATAATGTGTTGCAACTTTCAACGGAGATAACTTTTGACTCGGGTATCGAAACGACTATTATAATATATCAAATCGAAGCTCGTATCAAATTACACAATATGATTTGGTCTCGCTTTTGAAAATCATTTTTGTAACCAAATTCCATCATTTACATCACTAATTGAGGGTTTAAAGTTTTTGACGCACCATTTTCATTTTACTTACTTCCTGTTTTATTCAAAATAGCTATAAAGGAGATATTGACGCCGACCTAGGGTTGTTTATTTATCTTTTTAATCAGTCTGTATTCTACAAAAAAAATAAGAGAAGAGAAAAAGAACGGGGATGTTGTTCACATTTTCAAAAACAGCAAAACATTTGATAATAATGTGTTGCAACTTTCAACGGAGATAACTTTTGACTCGGGTATCGAAACGACTATTATAATATATCAAATCGAAGCTCGTATCAAATTACACAATATGAATTGGTCTCGCTTTGGAAAATCATTTTTTAACCAAATTCCGTCATTTACATAACTATCCGAGGGTTTGATGTTTTTGACGCACCATTTTCATTTTACTTACTTCATGTTTTATTCAATACAGCTATAAAGGAGATATTGATGCCGACCTAGGGTTGTTTATTTATATTTTTAATCAGTCTGTATTCTACAAAAAAAATAAGAGAAGTGAAAAAGAACGGGGATGTTGTTCACATTTTCAAAAACAGCAAAACATTTGATAATAATGTGTTGCAACTTTCAACGGAGATAACTTTTGACTCGGGTATCGAAACGACTATTATAATATATCAAATCGAAGCTCGTATCAAATTACACAATATGATTTGGTCTCGCTTTTGAAAATCATTTTTGTAACCAAATTCCATCATTTACATCACTAATTGAGGGTTTAAAGTTTTTGACGCACCATTTTCATTTTACTTACTTCCTGTTTTATTCAAAATAGCTATAAAGGAGATATTGACGCCGACCTAGGGTTGTTTATTTATATTTTTAATCAGTCTGTATTCTACAAAAAAAAATAAGAGAAGAGAAAAAGAACGGGGATGTTGTTCACATTTTCAAAAACAGCAAAACATTTGATAATAATGTGTTGCAACTTTCAACGGAGATAACTTTTGACTCGGGTATCGAAACGACTATTATAATATATCAAATCGAAGCTCGTATCAAATTACACAATATGATTTGGTCTCGCTTTTGAAAATCATTTTTGTAACCAAATTCCATCATTTACATCACTAATTGAGGGTTTAAAGTTTTTGACGCACCATTTTCATTTTACTTACTTCCTGTTTTATTCAAAACAGCTATAAAGGAGATATTGATGCCGACCTAGGGTTGTTTATTTATATTTTTAATCAGTCTGTATTCTACAAAAAAAATAAGAGAAGAGAAAAAGAACGGGGTTGTTGTTAGCATTTTCAAAAACAGCAAAACATTTGATAATAATGTGTTGCAACTTTCAAGGATATAACTTTTGACTCGGGTATCGAAACGACTATTATAATATATCTGATGAGTGCTCAAAAAGCACTAAAATAACCATGATTTTATGCACTTTAATTGATTAAAAATATATATATTTATATGTTTTATCATATATTTATATAAATTTGTCTTTTTCGGAATCACGGGTATTTTTATTGTTTTTCAGGTATTTTGGCTTAAAAATGCAACTTAAAGACTCAAAGAGGAATGCTGGAAGCAATACATCACAAATATATTAATAAATAAATGCGTAAAGGTCGACAAATATGGAAAAATTGGACAAAATGGGTCAAAAAGGTCAAAAATGTCAAAAAGGAGAAAAACGCGCACATACGCGCGTCGCCAGCGCTCCACTTAACTCGCTTCTGGCGCGCAGAATACTGTTCATCCGCGGTATCGTTTCATCCATGCATCGCATTGTTCATCCGCGAAGATGCATTCATCCGCGACCGTTTATCCGCTGGGTCTTGTTCATCATGTACGTTTCATCCGCATGTCTTTATTAATCGCGACATCCGTTTCATCCGTTCGTTTCATCCGCTGCATCGGTATCAGCCATGCTGTTTCATCCAGCGGTCTTGTCACGGCAGCCGCTGTTATCGCGGACGTCATTGATGACGTCGAAATCACTAATCCGCGTTTTACATTTTTTTAACATTTTTTTTCTCTATTTTTCTCTCCATCCTCACCTATAAATACCCCCTTCCCTTCACTTCACCAAAACACACCTTTCAAAACACCTCAAACCTCACTTTCTCTTCTTCTTTCTCTCATTTCTTAGTTTTTGAGTTTTCTTTAGTTTCTTTCTTAGTTTCTAAGCTTTTCTTAGTTTTTCTCTTAGTTTTTAGTTCAATTGTCTTTGGTTTAGAGTTCTTCTCTTTTGAGAGGAACTTGTAATGTTTTTGTAATAATTTAGATTTTTGATTCAATAAATGGAAGTGCAAATTCAGCTTGAGGTTTTCTATCGAATAGCGTCAATCTTTGTAAGATTTTATTTTCTTTCTGATTATTTTTATGCTTTATTCTTACATGTTATATTTAATTATGTCTTCCATTAAATTTAACTACTAGTGATTTATAATCATGATATAATAATAACGTTGCATGTCATAAATATTAAATAGGTGAAAATTTCTAAAATGAATTGATTTTATTTTTATTCAAGATTTTATATTAAGGATGTTAGAGAGAAATATATTATTTTTCATTACAAACTTAAATCAGATTAGACTTTAAGGTTTAGTTATCCTGGCCTAATTTGTAGAAATGCTTCTTTTATTTGTTAATAATGTCATTGTAGTTAGAGTGAAGCTCTATTTCAAAAGTTTTTATAAGAATTATTATGTGAAAAATGTATTGACAACATGTTTTCGGTAGTGGTTTTAAAACTTGAAAGTTAGTACTTGATAACTAAATTCTTAGGTTTAATTTGACACCTTGGAATAAAGTTTAAATCAGTCTTAACTCCCACCAAAGGTGGCATTTAAATGGTTCATTTTCAATCTCTTAGAAAAAAGGATTTAATTTAATTAACCAAATTAGTTATCAACCCCACCCATAGGTGTTAATTGATTTGTTTAGTTAACAAAGAGTATCTAACCCACCAAAGCCGTATTCATACAAAAAAAGAATCAATAAAATATCAATTTATATCTTTAATAAATTTCAGATAATATGCATAAGCGTAATTAACTTAGTTATTATATCCATAAATACTCCACTAATATAAATGATAAAATTTGCATGAATATTTATTGAATCAGAATTATATTTATTTGTAGATAAATATTTATTGAATTTGTATCTATGTTTAGATTATATTTAATTAAATCAGATATATGTTTATTTTATGTTATTAGATTAGAAACACAAAAACCAAACTATCGTGACGGATGTTTAGGATTTAATTCGTTTTTAAAAGTTTGAATAATAAATTAAGAACCACATACATTCCTTCCTTAGATCGACTCGGAGTATACTTATCATTTTCTACGAAATGATTAGAGTACTATGAGAGTTTTACAAATATTAAAAGCCAAAGTATTTCGAATTAGCGTCTTTTGCTCATCAAGTTTTAAGCGCTTGAACGGGGATGGCATCAAGTTTTTGGCGAATTCGGGAAGGAATAAGCGTTTTAATTTATTTATCAAAATTTTAAAAATATTTTGTGTTGTAATGATCATGGATTTTTAAAAAAAAAAATAATAAAAAATAAAAAATAAAAAATAAAATTTTTTTTTATCAAATTTTCAAATTTCTTAAGAAATAAAAATAAAAAATAAAACAAATAAAAAAAAATAAAAAAATTTAATTATAGCATAAATAGTAAAATAATTTAGAAAATTGAATTTGAAGTAAAAATTTTTACCCTTAATGAATAGTAAAAAAAATTAATAAAAAAAAAAAATTAAGTTAATAAGAAATAAGATAAGCGTGAATAGTAAAATAAAATTACAATTCGTGAAAAAATAAAAAAAATAAAAAAAATAAAAAAAAATAAAAAAAAATAAAAACAAATAAAAACAAATAAAAAAATAAATAAAACAAATAAAACAAAAAACAAAACAAAACATAAAAATAAAAATAAAAAATAAAAAATAAAAAATAAAAAAATAAAAAAATAAAAAATAAAAAAATAAAAAATAAAAAATAAATAAAAAAAAATAAAAAATAAATAAAAAATAAAAAAAATAAAAAAAAAAAATAATAAAAAAAAACAAAATATTAATTTTATAAATTTAAATTTTTTTTGATTTTATTTTTTTCTTTTTTTTTTTTTTCTTTTACTTTTTTCATTTTTTTTTTATATTATTTTTTTATTTTTATTTTTTTTAGCTATTTTTTTTTTATTTTTCTTCTTGATTTTTAGTTAACTTACTTAACTTAATTTTTCTTTTACTAACTTAATTAACTTAGATTTTTTTAACATGAACTTAGGTTTTTACTTAAATTTTCATTAACTTAATTAACTTAGATTTTTTTTTTTACTTCACTTAGTTTAATTAACTTTTTACTAACTTAATTAACTTAGATTTTTTTTTTAACTTAACTTAATTAACTTAGATTTTTTTTAATTCACTTAACTTAATTAACCTTTTCTTTAAAATTAATTAACTTAGATTTTCATTAACTTAAATTCTTATTTAACTTAACTTAATAACATGAAAAGTAAAGATCTAAGGGAGTTAATACGAGAACTAGTTCTTGGAAGCCTTTGTGCGTACCTAGTCTTTCCGGAACGTTGTTCTGTACAGGAGGGATGGTTTTTAAGGGCCTTGCACCACCATTCTTTCACAGAACACTCGTTAATACTGATTATGTTATTTAAAAAAAAAACAAAAAAAAAAAACAAAAAAAAAAACAAAAAAAAAAACAAAAAAACTTTTTAACTATCTCCAAAATTTTAAAAGTTTTAATTACAATCTAAGGAGCTAGTTTCTTTGTTTAATCTAGGTACAATTGTGTTTTTATGCCTTAATTATTTGATTTGTACCTAGATGTGGGTTATCTAAAACTCAAAATATGCCTCTAGTTTTAAGTACAGAAAGAAATCTGAAAATCAATAGGGCATGGTGAAAAGTATAGGTAGACAACCTTGTCTTAAGCGGCAGGTTTGATTGACTCAATGATGAGGGGACATTGAGTTTACTTAAAATGCAATCCCCAAGTTACGCTTGCTAAGACGTTAAACTAAGCTACTGATGGGAGGCAACCCATCATTTTAGGTAATTTTCTTTTATTTCTTTTATTTACATGTGAATAACTTTTAAATTGTTAAAACTAAAAATATTTGTTGAGATGTTAGAAGTTCACAGCGATCTGTCTGTATACACTTTAATGATGAATATGATGGATGCACCTGCATTTTCCATTACTACTTGCACTTTCTCAAGAAATAGGTAATCTTTCTTCTCTTTTCTCTTTATCTTTAATTTACAGTTGTTACATTGAGGACAATGTAAGTTCTAGGTTGGGGGTGGTGAAAAGTTACCATGCTAAAAAAAAAAAAAGTTTTAACAATTTAAAAATTAAAAAAAAAAATATTTAAAAATAAAAAATATACTTTTTCATTTTTTTGTGTGTTTGGTTTTATTTCTATTCTGTGTGATTTAGTAATTTTTGGAATATAAAAAAAAAAATATATATATAAAAAAAAAATATATATATATAAAAAAAAAAAAGAGTTTCACAAAAGTTTATCATTTCTTTAAATCAAATTTAAGTAAATAGTTAAGTCTTTTGTACTGTTAGATTAATTTTTGAAAACATATCATGAAATATTTTGTAATTATTTTTGATAATTAGTTAGTTTTTGTCATAATTAGTATTTCTTGATAAGATGTTGAAATTATATTAAACCCAAAATCGGTGTTTATGAGTTTTTTTTAGTGGAGACTACCTTTGTGAGATATAATTTGAGCCTAATTTCCTTTATTCGATGAAATATATATTTTTTTCTACTCAAACACATTTCTTATTTCTTCAAATTTTTAGATGATCTACCTAGGTATTAGCATTGAATGTATGAATTTTTTTCATTTTAATAAGTATCATATATTTTTGATTATTATTTTTGCTTAGATTAAATGATTTGAGTAGAAGTTGATAGTATATGCTTATATCTCATTTATGTACGACTACTACAAAAAAAAAAAAAAAAAAGACATATCCTGGGGTTACCTAAACCAAGATCAAATGAAAAAGTCACAAAATTAACCACTCACCAAAATCCAAAAATATGTACAATCATACATGGGTTGACTCTAAGAAATACACATATTGAAAAATATCTACAGAAAAAAAAGAGAGAGATAAAAATAGTATCATCTACATACTATAACCCGCATTGCCTACAAAGTTGTGAGTAAAGGCTAATTACAAAAGAAAGATATAAGAAGTAATTCCCCAAGAAGTCATTGCAATTTCTTCATTTGTAAAAGGCATATATCTTGAAATTCTTTCTTAATGAGTTTGATTTATGCATGAAAATAATTTTTATATATGATATCTATATAATTTATACATTTGATTCCTTTCATGAGATCAATGTTAAAATAACACTTTGAGCCTTTATTCTTTATACATATGTGAACATATTAGTTCATTTCTATACATTAACTCTTTCGCATATAAATTAGTATGAGTGTTTGAACTCATAGGATTCAAGTGTTTTGAGAGTATTGACTTGTGAGGAATAGAAAGTCGAAGCGAATTACGATTCATGACAATCAAATTGGGTGAAATTAAATGGATACATTTTTTGATATGAAATATGAAAATGATTTTCGACTAATTATTATAATAAATCATGATTGTTTAAAGAGATTAAGATAACTTATGCTTGAGATTTTAATTATGATCTTAAAGGAGATTAAAAAGTATGAGACATTTTTGTGAAATGTTGTTAATTTGTGATTTTGTTGCAAACTTAATTTTTAAGTTTGTTTGTTTTTATTGTTTCTTTTGTTTTTACATTTAATTGCAATGTTTGTGGGTATCATTACCGAAAACCCTCACGAGACTCAAACTCGTCCACTAGGGCAACCTAGGGTTTAAAGGCTTGTTGCATAGGCTAAATGCAAGCAAGTGTCAATCACGGAAGTGATTTAGGATAGTTTAATTTTTAGTTTTTATCGCTTCTCTTGCTAAGGGACTAGCGAGAAGGTGGATTAAGGGAGTTGTGATGAGTGCTCAAAAGCACTAAAATAACCATGATTTTATGCACTTTAATTGATTAAAAATATATATATTTATATGTTTTATCATATATTTATATAAATTTGTCTTTTTTTAATCACGGGTATTTTTATTGTTTTTCATTTTGGCTTAAAAATGCAACTTAAAGACTCAAAGAGGAATCTTTGGAAGCAATACATCACAAATATATTAATAAATAAATGCGTAAAGGTCGACAAATATGGAAAAATTGGACAAAATGGGTCAAAAAGGTCAAAAATGTCCAAAGGAGAAAAAACAGCAGCCGCCGGCCGGCGCCGCTTCCGACTTAATCCGCTGAGCTGCGCAACACTGTTTTCATCCGCGGTACTGTTCATCCGCTGGGTACTGTTCATCCGCTGGTACTGCTGTTCATCCGCGGTCTTGTTCATCCGCGACACTGTTCATCCGCGGTATCGTTTGTTCATCCGCGGCCTTTGTTCATCCGCGTACTGTTCATCGCCATCACCGTTCATCCGCTGGCATCGTTCATCCGCGTTCTTTTGTTCATCCGCGGTACTGTTCACCATGCAGATCGCGTTATCCGCTCTTGTCATGACGCCCGCTATCATTGATGACGTCGTAATCACTAATCCGCGTTTTACATTTTTTTAACATTTTTTTCTCTATTTTTCTCTCCATCCTCACCTATAAATACCCCCCTTCCCTTCACTTCAAAACACACCTTCAAAACACCTCAAAACCTCACTTCTCTCTTCTTTCTTTCTCTCATTTCTTAGTTTTTGAGTTTTCTTTAGTTTCTTTCTTAGTTTCTAAGCTTTTCTTAGTTTTCTCTTAGTTTTTAGTTCAATTGTCTTTGGTTTAGAGTTCTTCTTTTTTTGAGAGGAACTTGTAATGTTTTTTGTAATAATTTAGATTTTTGATTCAATAAATGGAAGTGCAAATTCCGCTTGGAGGTTTTCTAGCAATCTTAATAGCGTCAATCTTGTAAAGGATTTTATTTTCTTTCTGATTATTTTTATGCTTTATTCTTACATGTTATATTTAATTTTGTCTGGTGATTAAATTTAACTGCTAGTTAATGGTTATAATCATGATATAATAATAACGTTGTTATGCTTGCATAAATATTAAATAGGTGAAAATTTCTAAAATGAATTGATTTTATTTTTTATTCAAGATTTTATATTAAGGATGTTAGAGAAATATATTATTTTTCATTACAAACTTAAATCTGAAGATTAGACTTTAAGGTTTAGTTATCCTGCCTAATTTAGAGTAGTGCTTTTTATTTGTTGGTACAATCGCCTAGTAGTTAGAGTGAAGCTCTCATTTCAAAAGTTTTTATAAGAATTATTATGTGAAAATGTATTGACAACATGTTTTCAAAAAGTGGTTTTAAAACTTGAAAGTTAGTATTCTGATAACTAAATTCTTGGTTTAATTTGGACACCTTGAATAAAGTTTAAATCGTCTAACCCACCAAAGGTGGCATTTAAAATGGTTCATTTTCAATCTCTTAGAAAAAAGGATTTAATTTAATTAACCAAATTAGTTATCAACCCCACCCGTAGGTGTTAATTGATTTGTTTAGTTAACAAAGAGTATCTAACCATGACCAAAGGTGGTATTAAATACAAAAAGAGAATCAATAAAATATCAATTTATATCTTTAATAGCCTAGATAATATGAGCAAGCATAATTAACTTAGTTATTATATCCATAAATACTCCACTAATATAAATGATAAAATTTGCATGAATATTTATTGAATCAGTAATTATATTTATTTGTAGATAAATATTTATCAATTTGTATCTATGTTTAGATTATATTTAATTAATCAGATATATGTTTATTTTATGTTATTAGATTAGAAACACAAAAACCAAACTATCGTGACAGGATGTTTAGGATTTAATTTCGCTTTTTAAAAGTTTGAATAATAAATTAAGAACCACATACATTCCTTCCTTAGATCGACAGTATCTTATCGTTTTCTACTTAAAATGATTAGGTACTTAGAGTTTTACAAATATTAAAACCAAAGTATTATGCGAGAATTAGCGATCTGGGTTTCGCTCATCAAGTTTTTAGCCGCTGTCGGATGAGATCAAGTTTTGTGCGCCGTGCAAGGAAGAATAGCGTTTTTAATTTATTCATCAAAATTTTAAAAATATTTTTGTGTTGTAAATGATTGTGATTTTTAAAAAAAAAAAATAATAAAAAATAAAAAATAAAAAAAAATAAAATTTTTTTTTATCAAATTTCAAATTTCTTAAGAAATAAAAATAAAAAAATAAAAAAAATAAAAAAAATAAAAAAATTTAATTATAGCATAAATAGTAAAATAATTTAGAAAATTGAATTTGAAGTAAAAATTTTTTACCCTTAATGAATAGTAAAAAAAATTAATAAAAAAAAAATTAAGTTAATAAGAAATAAGATAGCGTGAATAGTAAAATAAAATTACAATTCGTAAAAAAAAATAAAAAAAAATAAAAAAAAAATAAAAAATAATAAAAACAAATAAAAAAAAATAAAAAATAAATAAAACAAATAAAACAAAAAATAAAACAAAAATAAAAAATAAAAAAAAAAAAATAAAAAAAAAAAAAAAAAAAAATAAAAAAATAAAAAAAAAATAAAAAATAATAAAAACAAATAAAAAAAAATAAAAAATAAAAATAATAAAATAATAAAATAATAAAAAAAAACAAAATTTTAATTTTTTTTTTAGTTTAATTTTTACTTTTTTTTATTTTCTTTTACCTTTTTCAATTTTTTTTTATATTATTTTTTATTTTTTATTTTTTTTTTTAGCTATTTTTTTTTTATTTTTCTTCTTGATTTTTAGTTAACTTACTTAACTTAATTTTTCTTTTACTAACTTAATTAACTTAGATTTTTTTAACATGAACTTAGGTTTTTACTTAAATTTTCATTAACTTAATTAACTTAGATTTTTTTTTTACTTCACTTAGCTTAATTAACTTTTTACTAACTTAATTAACTTAGATTTTTTTTTAACTTAACTTAATTAACTTAGATTTTTTTTAATTCACTTAACTTAATTAACCTTTTCTTTAAAATTAATTAACTTAGATTTTCATTAACTTAAATTCTTATTTAACTTAACTTAATACTTAGAAAAGTAAAGATCTAAGGAGTTACGTCAGGAGACTAGTTCTTGAAGCCTTTGTGCCACTCAGTCTTTCACCTGGGAACGTTGTTACGTCTAGGAGGATGGTTTTTAAAGGCCTTTGCACCACCATTCTTTCCTCAGAAAGACTTAAGTTAATACAGATTATGTTATTAAAAAAAAAAACAAAAAAAAAAACAAAAAAAAAAACAAAAAAAAAAACAAAAAAACTTTTTAACTATCTCCAAAATTTTAAAAGTTTTAATTACAATCTAAGGAGCTAGTTTCTTTGTTTAATCTAGGTACAATTGTGTTTTTATGCCTTAATTATTTGATTTGTACCTAGATTGGATTATCTAAAACTCAAAATATGCCTCTAGTTTTAAGTACGAGAAAAAGAAATCAAAATCAATAGGCATGGTGAAAAAGTATAGGTAGACAACCTTGTCTTAAGCTACAGTTTGATTGACTCAATGATGAGGACATTGAGTTTACTTAAAATGCAATCCCAATTACGCCTTGCTAAGGACGTTAAACTAAGCTCGGACGTGGAGGCAACCCATCATTTAGATAATTTTCTTTTATTTCTTTTATTTACATGTGAATAATTTTTAAATTGTTAAAACTAAAAATATTTGTTGAGATGTTAGAAGTTCACAGCCGATCGTATACACTTTAATGATGAATACGTGATGGATCTCCAGATTTTCCATTACTACTTGCACTTTCTCAAGAAATAGGTAATCTTTCTTTCTTCTCTCTTTTATCTTTAATTTCTGATTGTTCATCGAGACAATGTAAGTTCTAGGCCTTGGGGTGGTGAAAAGTTACCATGCTAAAAAAAAAAAAGTTTTAACAATTTAAAAATAAAAAAAAATATTTAAAAATAAAAAATATACTTTTTCATTTTTTTGTGTGTTTGGTTTTATTTCTATTCTGTGTGATTTAGTAATTTTTGGAATATAAAAAAAAAAAAAAAAAATATATAAAAAAAAATATATATAAAAAAAAAGAGTTTCACAAAAGTTTATCATTTCTTTAAATCAAATTTAAGTAAATAGTTAAGTCTTTTGAAGTGTGAGATTAATATTTGAAAACATATCATGAAATATTTTGTAATTATTTTTGATAATTAGTTAGTTTTGTCATAATTAGTATTTCTTGATAAGATGTTGAAATTATATTAAACCCAAAATCGGTGTTTACTGAGTTTTTTTAAAGTGGAGACTACCTTTATGAGATATAATTTGAGCCTAATTTCCTTTATTCGTAGTGAAATATATATTTTTTCTACTCCAAACACATTTCTTATTTCTTCAAATTTTTAGATGATCTCTATAGGTATTAGCATTGAATGTATGAATTTTTTCATTTTAATAGAGTATCATATATTTTTTGATTATTATTTTTGCTTAGATTAAATGATTTGAGTAGAAGTGTTGATAGTATATGCTTATATCTCATTTATGCATGACTACTACAAAAAAAAAAAAAAAAAAAAAAAACAAAAGACATATCCGGGGTTACCTAAACCAAGATCAAAACGAAAAATCACAAAATTAAACCACTCACCAAAATCCAAAATATGTACAATCAGATTACATGGGTTACTCTAAGAAATACACATATTGAAAAATATCTACGAAAAAAAAAGAGAGATAAAAAATAGTATCATCTACATACTATAACCCGCATTGCCTACAAAGTTGTGAGTAAAGGCTAATTACAAAAGAAAGATATAAGAAGTAATTCCCCAAGAAGTCATTGCAATTTCTTCATTTGTAAAAGGCATATATCTTGAAATTCTTTCTTAATGAGTTTGATTTATGCATGAAAATAATTTTTATATATGATATCTATATAATTTATACATTTGATTCCTTTCATGAGATCAATGTTAAAATAACACTTTGAGCCTTTATTCTTTATACATATGTGAACATATTAGTTCATTTCTATACATCAACTCTTTCGCATATAAATTAGTATGAGTGTTTGAACCCATAGGATTCAGTGTTTTGAGAGTATTGACTTGTGAGGAATAGAGTCAAGGCAGTGCGATTCATGACACTTTGAAATTGGGTGAAATTAAATGGATACATTTTTGATATGAAATATGAAAATGATTTTCACTAATTATTATAATAAATCATGATTGTTTAAAGAGATTAAGATAACTTATGCTTGAGATTTTAATTATGATCTTAAAGGAGATTAAAAGTATGAGACATTTTTTGTGAAATGTTGTTAATTTGTGATTTTGTTGCAAACTTAATTTTTAAGTTGTTTGTTTTTATTGTTTCTTTTGTTTTTTACATTTAGTGCAATGTTTGTGGGTATCATTCTTGAAAACCCTCACGAGACTCAAACTCGTCACTGTGGCAACCTGGGGTTTAAAGGCTTGTTCATGCTAAATGCAACCGTGTCAATCCACGGAAGTGATTTAGGATAGTTTAATTTTTAGTTTTTATCGCTTTCTTGCTAGGGACTAGCAAGAAGTCGTCAGGTTGTGATGAGTGCTTTCGAAAAGCACTAAAATAACCATGATTTTATGCACTTTAATTGATTAAAAATATATATATTTATATGTTTTATCATATATTTATATAAATTTGTCTTTTTCGAATCACGGTATTTTTATTGTTTTTCGGGTATTTTGGCTTAAAAATGCAACTTAAAGACTCAAGAGGAATCGAAGCAATACATCACAAATATATTTATAAATAAATGCGTAAAGGTCGACAAATATGGAAAAATTGGACAAAATGGGCCAAAAAGGTCAAAAAAGTCAAAAAGGAGAAAAACGCAGCGCCGCCGTAGGCCGCCGCGCTGAAATCCCCCCAACTCCGCCCGAGCTGCGCTGCACTGTTCATCCGCGGAGTACTGTTCATCCGCGGCGTACTGTTCATCCGCGGTATTTGTTCATCCAGCGGTCGTTCATCCGCGACACCGTTCATCCGCGGTCTTCGTTCATCCAGCGGTGCTCATCCGCAGCGTCTTTGTTCATCCGCGACACTGTTCATCCGGCGTTACTCGTTCATCCGCGGTCTTGTGCAGCCGCGGGTGTTCATCCGCTGATCGCGTGGTAGCCCGCCATCTTTGACGCTACATTGATGACGTCGCAATCACTAATCCAGCGTTTTTACATTTTTTAACATTTTTTTCTCTATTTTTCTCTCCATCCTCACCTATAAATACCTTCCGCCCTTCACTTCAAAACACACCTTCAAAACACCTCAAAACCTCACTTCTCTCTTCTTTCTTTCTCTCATTTCTTAGTTTTTGAGTTTTCTTTAGTTTCTTTCTTGGGCTTCTAAGCTTTTCTTAGTTTTTCTCTTAGTTTTTAGTTCAATTGTCTTTGGTTTAGAGTTCTTCTCTTTTTGAGAGGAAGTTGTAATGTTTTTGTAATAATTTAGATGTTTGATTCAATAAATGGAAGTGCAAATTCCATTGGAGGTTTTCTAGCAACTAGCGGGAATAGCGTCAAGTACTGTAAGGATTTTATTTTCTTCTACGCTTATTTTTATGCTTTATTCTTACATGTTATATTTAATTTATGTGATTAAATTTAAGCGTGCTAGCCGTTTATAATCATGATATAATAATAACGTTATTTATGCTTTGCAGAAATATTAAATAGGTGAAAATTTCTAAAATGAATTGATTTTATTTTTATTCAAGATTTTATATTAAGGATGTTAGAGAGAAATATATTATTTTTCATTACAAACTTAAATCTGAATATTAGACTTTAAGGTTTAGTTATCCGGTCTAATTTAGAGTAGTGCTCTTTTATTTGTTGGTCCAATCGCCCGGTAGTTAGAGTGAAGCTCTATTTCAAAAGTTTTTATAAGAATTATTATGTGAAAATGTATTGACAACATGTTTTCAAGAAGTGGTTTTAAAACTTGAAAGTTAGTACTCGGATAACTAAATTCTTAGGTTTAATTTGGACACCTTGAATAAAGTTTAAACTCGTAACCCGCCCCAAAAGGTGGCATTTAAATGGTTCATTTTCAATCTCTTAGAAAAAAGGATTTAATTTAATTAACCAAATTAGTTATCAACCCCACCCATAAAAGTGTTAATTGATTTGTTTAGTTAACAAAGAGTATCTAACCCGCCAAAGGTGGTATTCATACAAAAAGAGAGAATCAATAAAATATCAATTTATATCTTTAATAGCCTAGATAATGTGAGCAAGCATAATTAACTTAGTTATTATATCCATAAATACTCCTAATATAAATGATAAAATTTGCATGAATATTTATTGAATCTGTAATTATATTTATTTCAGATAAATATTTATTGAATTTGTATCTATGTTTAGATTATATTTAATTAATCAGATATATGTTTATTTTATGTTATTAGATTAGAAACACAAAAACCAAACTATAAATGACAGATGTTTAGGATTTAATTTCGTTTTTAAAAGTTTGAATAATAAATTAAGAACCACATACATTCCTTCCTTAGATCGACCTTGGGAGTATACTTATCATTTTCTACTTAAATGATTCGCATCATGAGAGTTTTATAAATATTAAAACCAAAGTATTTGCGAGAATTGGCGATGCCGGTTTTCGTTCATCATATATCAAATCGAAGCTCGTATCAAATTACACAATATGATTTGGTCTCGCTTTGGAAAATCATTTTTTTAACCAAATTCCATCATTTACATCACTAACCGAGGGTTTAAAGTTTTTGACGCACCATTTTCATTTTACTTACTTCCTGTTTTATTCAAAACAGCTATAAAGGAGATATTGATGTCGACCTAGGGTTGTTTATTTATATTTTTAATCAGTCTGTATTCTACAAAAAAAATAAGAGAAGAGAAAAAGAACGGGGATGTTGTTCACATTTTCAAAAACAGCAAAACATTTGATAATAATGTGTTGCAACTTTCAACGGAGATAACTTTTGACTCGGGTATCGAAACGACTATTATAATATATCAAATCGAAGCTCGTATCAAATTACACAATATGATTTGGTCTCGCTTTGTAAAATCATTTTTTTAACCAAATTCCATCATTTACATCACTAACCGAGGGTTTAAAGTTTTTGACGCACCATTTTCATTTTACTTACTTCCTGTTTTATTCAAAACAGCTATAAAGGAGATATTGATGTCGACCTAGGGTTGTTTATTTATATTTTTAATCAGTCTGTATTCTACAAAAAAAATAAGAGAAGAGAAAAAGAACGGGAATGTTGTTCACATTTTCAAAAACAGCAAAACATTTGATAATAATGTGTTGCAACTTTCAACGGAGATAACTTTTGACTCGGGTATCGAAACGACTATTATAATATATCAAATCGAAGCTCGTATCAAATTACACAATATGAATTGGTCTCGCTTTGGAAAATCATTTTTTTAACCAAATTCCATCATTTACATCACTAACCGAGGGTTTAAAGTTTTTAACGCACCATTTTCATTTTACTTACTTCCTGTTTTATTCAAAACAGCTATAAAGGAGATATTGATGTCGACCTAGGGTTGTTTATTTATATTTTTAATCAGTCTGTATTCTACAAAAAAAATAAGAGAAGAGAAAAAGAACGGGGATGTTGTTCACATTTTCAAAAACAGCAAAACATTTGATAATAATGTGTTGCAACTTTCAACGGAGATAACTTTTGACTCGGGTATCGAAACGACTATTATAATATATCAAATCGAAGCTCGTATCAAATTACACAATATGATTTGGTCTCGCTATGGAAAATCATTTTTGTAACCAAATTCCATCATTTACATCACTAACCGAGGGTTTAAAGTTTTTGACGCACCATTTTCATTTTACTTACTTCCTGTTTTATTCAAAACAGCTATAAAGGAGATATTGATGTCGACCTAGGGTTGTTTATTTATATTTTTAATCAGTCTGTATTCTACAAAAAAAATAAGAGAAGAGAAAAAGAACGGGGATGTTGTTCACATTTTCAAAAACAGCAAAACATTTGATAATAATGTGTTGCAACTTTCAACGGAGATAACTTTTGACTCGGGTATCGAAACGACTATTATAATATATCAAATCGAAGCTCGTATCAAATTACACAATATGATTTGGTCTCGCTTTGGAAAATCATTTTTTTAACCAAATTCCATCATTTACATCACTAACCGAGGGTTTAAAGTTTTTGACGCACCATTTTCATTTTACTTACTTCCTGTTTTATTCAAAACATCTATAAAGGAGATATTGACCCCGACCTAGGGTTGTTTATTTATATTTTTAATCAGTCTGTATTCTCAAAAAAAAATAAGAGAAGAGAAAAAGAACGGGGATGTTGTTCACATTTTCAAAAACAGCAAAACATTTGATAATAATGTGTTGCAACTTTCAACGGAGATAACTTTTGACTCGGGTATCGAAACGACTATTATAATATATCAAATCGAAGCTCGTATCAAATTACACAATATGATTTGGTCTCGCTATGGAAAATCATTTTTGTAACCAAATTCCATCATTTACATCACTAACCGAGGGTTTAAAGTTTTTGACGCACCATTTTCATTTTACTTACTTCCTGTTTTATTCAAAACAGCTATAAAGGAGATATTGATGTCGACCTAGGGTTGTTTATTTATATTTTTAATCAGTCTGTATTCTACAAAAAAAAATAAGAGAAGAGAAAAAGAACGGGGATGTTGTTCACATTTTCAAAAACAGCAAAACATTTGATAATAATGTGTTGCAACTTTCAACGGAGATAACTTTTGACTCGGGTATCGAAACGACTATTATAATATATCAAATCGAAGCTCGTATCAAATTACACAATATGATTTGGTCTCGCTTTGGAAAATCATTTTTGTAACCAAATTCCATCATTTACATCACTAACCGAGGGTTTAAAGTTTTTGACGCACCATTTTCATTTTACTTACTTCCTGTTTTATTCAAAACATCTATAAAGGAGATCTTGATGTCGACCTAGGGTTGTTTATTTATATTTTTAATCAGTCTGTATTCTACAAAAAAATAAGAGAAGAGAAAAAGAACGGGGATGTTGTTCACATTTTCAAAAACAGCAAAACATTTGATAATAATGTGTTGCAACTTTCAACGGAGATAACTTTTGACTCGGGTATCGAAACGACTATTATAATATATCAAATCGAAGCTCGTATCAAATTACACAATATGATTTGGTCTCGCTTTGGAAAATCATTTTTGTAACCAAATTCCATCATTTACATCACTAACCGAGGGTTTAAAGTTTTTGACGCACCATTTTCATTTTACTTACTTCCTGTTTTATTCAAAACAGCTATAAAGGAGATATTGATGTCGACCTAGGGTTGTTTATTTATATTTTTAATCAGTCTGTATTCTACAAAAAAAATAAGAGAAGAGAAAAAAGAATGGGGATGTTGTCAACATTTTCAAAAACAGTGAAACATTTGATAATAATGTGTTGCAACTTTCAACGGAGATAACTTTTGACTCGGGTATCGAAACGACTATTATAATATATCAAATCGAAGCTCGTATCAAATTACACAATATGAATTGGTCTCGCTTTGGAAAATCATTTTTTAACCAAATTCCATCATTTACATCACTAACCGAGGGTTTAAAGTTTTTGACGCACCATTTTCATTTTACTTACTTCCTGTTTTATTCAATACAGCTATAAAGGAGATATTGATGCCGACCTAGGGTTGTTTATTTATATTTTTAATCATTCTGTATTCTACAAAAAAAATAAGTGAAGAGAAAAAGAACGGGGATATTGTTCACATTTTAAACAACAAGAAAACATTTGATAATAATGTGTTGCAACTTTCAACGAAGATAACTTTTGACTCGATTATCGAAACGACTATTATAATATATCAAATCGAAGCTCGTATCAAATTACACAATATGATTTGGTCTCGCTATGGAAAATCATTTTTGTAACCAAATTCCATCATTTACATCACTAACCGAGGGTTTAAAGTTTTTGACGCACCATTTTCATTTTACTTACTTCCTGTTTTATTCAAAACATCTATAAAGGAGATATTGACCCCGACCTAGGGTTGTTTATTTATATTTTTAATCAGTCTGTATTCTACAAAAAAAATAAGAGAAGAGAAAAGGAATGGGGATGTTGTTCACATTTTCAAAAACAGCAAAACATTTGATAATAATGTGTTGCAACTTTCAACGGAGATAACTTTTGACTCGGGTATCGAAACGACTATTATAATATATCAAATCGAAGCTCGTATCAAATTACACAATATGAATTGGTCTCGCTATGGAAAATCATTTTTGTAACCAAATTCCATCATTTACATCACTAACCGAGGGTTTAAAGTTTTTAACGCACCATTTTCATTTTACTTACTTCCTGTTTTATTCAAAACAGCTATAAAGGAGATATTGATGTCGACCTAGGGTTGTTTATTTATATTTTTAATCAGTCTGTATTCTACAAAAAAAAAATAAGAGAAGAGAAAAAGAACGGGGATGTTGTTCACATTTTCAAAAACAGCAAAACATTTGATAATAATGTGTTGCAACTTTCAACGGAGATAACTTTTGACTCGGGTATCGAAACGACTATTATAATATATCAAATCGAAGCTCGTATCAAATTACACAAAATGAATTGGTCTCGCTTTGGAAAATCATTTTTTTAACCAAATTCCATCATTTACATCACTAACCGAGGGTTTAAAGTTTTTGACGCACCATTTTCATTTTACTTACTTCCTGTTTTATTCAAAACATCTATAAAGGAGATATTGACCCCGACCTAGGGTTGTTTATTTATATTTTTAATCAGTCTGTATTCTCAAAAAAAAAATAAGAGAAGAGAAAAAGAACGGGGATGTTGTTCACATTTTCAAAAACAGCAAAACATTTGATAATAATGTGTTGCAACTTTCAACGGAGATAACTTTTGACTCGGGTATCGAAACGACTATTATAATATATCAAATCGAAGCTCGTATCAAATTACACAATATGATTTGGTCTCGCTTAGGAAAATCATTTTTTTAACCAAATTCCATCATTTACATCACTAACCGAGGGTTTAAAGTTTTTGACGCACCATTTTCATTTTACTTACTTCCTGTATTATTCAAAACAGCTATAAAGGAGATATTGATGCCGACCTAGGGTTGTTTATTTATATTTTTAATCAGTCTGTATTCTACAAAAAAAAAATAAGAGAAGAGAAAAAGAACGGGGATGTTGTTCACATTTTCAAAAACAGCAAAACATTTGATAATAATGTGTTGCAACTTTCAACGGAGATAACTTTTGACTCGGGTATCGAAACGACTATTATAATATATCAAATCGAAGATCGTATCAAATTACACAATATGAATAGGTCATTCTTTGGAAAATCATTTTTGCAACCAAATTCCATCATTTACATCACTAACCGAGGGTTGAAAGTTTTTGACGCACCATTTTCATTTTACTTACTTCCTGTATTATTCAAAACAGCTATAAAGGAGATATTGATGCCGACCTAGGGTTGTTTATTTATATTTTTAATCAGTCTGTATTCTACAAAAAAAAATAAGAGAAGAGAAAAAGAACGGGGATGTTGTTCACATTTTCAAAAACAGCAAAACATTTGATAATAATGTGTTGCAACTTTCAACGGAGATAACTTTTGACTCGGGTATCGAAACGACTATTATAATATATCAAATCGAAGCTCGTATCAAATTACACAATATGAATTGGTCTCGCTTTGGAAAATCATTTTTGCAACCAAATTCCATCATTTACATCACTAACCGAGGGTTTAAAGTTTTTGACGCACCATTTTCATTTTACTTACTTCCTGTTTTATTCAAAACATCTATAAAGGAGATATTGACCCCGACCTAGGGTTGTTTATTTATATTTTTAATCAGTCTGTATTCTCAAAAAAAAAAATAAGAGAAGAGAAAAAGAATGGGGATGTTGTTCACATTTTCAAAAACAGCAAAACATTTGATAATAATGTGTTGCAACTTTCAACGGAGATAACTTTTGACTCGGGTATCGAAACGACTATTATAATATATCAAATCGAAGCTCGTATCAAATTACACAAAATGAATTGGTCTCGCTTTGGAAAATCATTTTTTTAACCAAATTCCATCATTTACATCACTAACCGAGGGTTTAAAGTTTTTGACGCACCATTTTCATTTTACTTACTTCCTGTTTTATTCAAAACATCTATAAAGGAGATATTGACCCCGACCTAGGGTTGTTTATTTATATTTTTAATCAGTCTGTATTCTCAAAAAAAAATAAGAGAAGAGAAAAAGAACGGGGATGTTGTTCACATTTTCGAAAAGAGAAACATTTGATAATAATGTGTTGCAACTTTCAACGGAGATAACTTTTGACTCGGGTATCGAAACGACTATTATAATATATCAAATCGAAGCTCGTATCAAATTACACAATATGATTTGGTCTCGCTTTGGAAAATCATTTTTGTAACCAAATTCCATCATTTACATCACTAACCGAGGGTTTAAAGTTTTTGACGCACCATTTTCATTTTACTTACTTCCTGTTTTATTCAAAACAGCTATAAAGGAGATATTGATGCCGACCTAGGGTTGTTTATTTATATTTTTAATCAGTCTGTATTCTACAAAAAAAATAAGAGAAGAGAAAAAGAACGGGGATGTTGTTCACATTTTCAAAAACAGCAAAACATTTGATAATAATGTGTTGCAACTTTCAACGGAGATAACTTTTGACTCGGGTATCGAAACGACTATTATAATATATCAAATCGAAGATCGTATCAAATTACACAATATGAATAGGTCATTCTTTGGAAAATCATTTTTGCAACCAAATTCCATCATTTACATCACTAACCGAGGGTTTAAAGTTTTTGACGCACCATTTTCATTTTACTTACTTCCTGTTTTATTCAAAACATCTATAAAGGAGATATTGACCCCGACCTAGGGTTGTTTATTTATATTTTTAATCAGTCTGTATTCTCAAAAAAAAATAAGAGAAGAGAAAAAGAACGGGGATGTTGTTCACATTTTCAAAAACAGCAAAACATTTGATAATAATGTGTTGCAACTTTCAACGGAGATAACTTTTGACTCGGGTATCGAAACGACTATTATAATATATCAAATCGAAGCTCGTATCAAATTACACAATATGATTTGGTCTCGCTTTGGAAAATCATTTTTGTAACCAAATTCCATCATTTACATCACTAACCGAGGGTTTAAAGTTTTTGACGCACCATTTTCATTTTACTTACTTCCTGTTTTATTCAAAACAATTATAAAGGAGATATTGATGCCGACCTAGGGTTGTTTATTTATATTTTTAATCAGTCTGTATTCTACAAAAAAAATAAGAGAAGAGAAAAAGAACGGGGATGTTGTTCACATTTTCAAAAACAGCAAAACATTTGATAATAATGTGTTGCAACTTTCAACGGAGATAACTTTTGACTCGGGTATCGAAACGACTATTATAATATATCAAATCGAAGCTCGTATCAAATTACACAATATGAATTGGTCTCGCTTTGGAAAATCATTTTTTTAACCAAATTCCATCATTTACATCACTAACCGAGGGTTTAAAGTTTTTGACGCACCATTTTCATTTTACTTACTTCCTGTTTTATTCAAAACAGCTATAAAGGAGATATTGATGCCGACCTAGGGTTGTTTATTTATATTTTTAATCAGTCTGTATTCTACAAAAAAAAATAAGAGAAGAGAAAAAGAACGGGGATGTTGTTCACATTTTCAAAAACAGCAAAACATTTGATAATAATGTGTTGCAACTTTCAACGGAGATAACTTTTGACTCGGGTATCGAAACGACTATTATAATATATCAAATCGAAGCTCGTATCAAATTACACAATATGAATTGGTCTCGCTTTGGAAAATCATTTTTTAACCAAATTCCATCATTTACATCACTAACCGAGGGTTTAAAGTTTTTGACGCACCATTTTCATTTTACTTACTTCCTGTTTTATTCAAAACAGCTATAAAGGAGATATTGATGTCGACCTAGGGTTGTTTATTTATATTTTTAATCAGTCTGTATTCTACAAAAAAAATAAGAGAAGAGAAAAAGAACGGGGATGTTGTTCACATTTTCAAAAACAGCAAAACATTTGATAATAATGTGTTGCAACTTTCAACGGAGATAACTTTTGACTCGGGTATCGAAACGACTATTATAATATATCAAATCGAAGCTCGTATCAAATTACACAATATGAATTGGTCTCGCTATGGAAAATCATTTTTGTAACCAAATTCCATCATTTACATCACTAACCGAGGGTTTAAATTTTTTAACGCACCATTTTCATTTTACTTACTTCCTGTTTTATTCAAAACAGCTATAAAGGAGATATTGATGTCGACCAAGGGTTGTTTATTTATATTTTTAATCAGTCTGTATTCTACAAAAAAAAATAAGAGAAGAGAAAAAGAACGGGGATGTTGTCACATTTTCAAAAAGAGGAAAACATTTGATAATAATGTGTTGCAACTTTCAACAGAGATAACTTTTGACTCGGGTATCGAAACGACTATTATAATATATCAAATCGAAGCTCGTATCAAATTACACAATATGATTTGGTCTCGCTATGGAAAATCATTTTTTTAACCAAATTCCATCATTTACATCACTAACCGAGGGTTTAAAGTTTTTGACGCACCATTTTCATTTTACTTACTTCCTGTTTTATTCAAAACAACTATAAAGGAGATATTGATGCCGACCTAGGGTTGTTTATTTATATTTTTAATCAGTCTGTATTCTACAAAAAAAATAAGAGAAGAGAAAAAGAACGGAGATGTTGTTCACATGTTCAAAAACAGCAAAACATTTGATAATAATGTGTTGCAACTTTCAACGGAGATAACTTTTGACTCGGGTATCGAAACGACTATTATAATATATCAAATCGAAGCTCGTAACAAATTAAACAATATGAATTGGTCTCGCTGTGGAAAATCATTTTTTTAACCAAATTCCATCATTTACATCACTATCCGAGTGTTTGAAGTTTTTGACGCACCATTTTCATTTTACTTACTTCCTGTTTTATTCAAAACATCTATAAAGGAGATCTTGATGTCGACCTAGGGTTGTTTATTTATATTTTTAATTAGTCTGTATTCTACAAAAAAAAATAAGAGAAGAGAAAAAGAACGGAGATGTTGTTCACATGTTCAAAAACAGCAAAACATTTGATAATAATGTGTTGCAACTTTCAACGGAGATAACTTTTGACTCGGGTATCGAAACGACTATTATAATATATCAAATCGAAGCTCGTATCAAATTACACAATATGAATTGGTCTCGCTTTGGAAAATCATTTTTTTAACCAAATTCCATCATTTACATCACTAACCGAGGGTTTAAAGTTTTTGACGCACCATTTTCATTTTACTTACTTCCGGTCTTATTCAATAGCGCTATAAAAGAGATATTGATGTCGACCTAGGGTTGTTTATTTATATTTTTAATCAGTCTGTATTCTACAAAAAAAATAAGAGAAGAGAAAAAGAACGGGGATGTTGTTCACATTTTCAAAAACAGCAAAACATTTGATAATAATGTGTTGCAACTTTCAACGGAGATAACTTTTGACTCGGGTATCGAAACGACTATTATAATATATCAAATCGAAGCTCGTATCAAATTACACAATATGATTTGGTCTCGCTATGGAAAATCATTTTTGTAACCAAATTCCATCATTTACATCACTAACCGAGGGTTTAAAGTTTTTGACGCACCATTTTCATTTTACTTACTTCCTGTTTTATTCAAAACAGCTATAAAGGAGATATTGATGTCGACCTAGGGTTGTTTATTTATATTTTTAATCAGTCTGTATTCTACAAAAAAAATAAGAGAAGAGAAAAAGAAATGGGATGTTGTTCACATTTTCAAAATCAAGTAAACATTTGATAATAATGTGTTGCAACTTTCAACGGAGATAACTTTTGACTCGGGTATCGAAACGACTATTATAATATATCAAATCGAAGCTCGTATCAAATTACACAATATGATTTGGTCTCGCTATGGAAAATCATTTTTGTAACCAAATTCCATCATTTACATCACTAACCGAGGGTTTAAAGTTTTTGACGCACCATTTTCATTTTACTTACTTCCTGTTTTATTCAAAACAATTATAAAGGAGATATTGACGCCGACCTAGGGTTGTTTATTTATCTTTTTAATCAGTCTGTATTCTACAAAAAAAAATAAGAGAAGAGAAAAAGAACGGAGATGTTGTTCACATGTTCAAAAACAGCAAAACATTTGATAATAATGTGTTGCAACCTTCAACGGAGATAACTTTTGACTCGTGTATCGAAACGACTATTATAATATATCAAATCGAAGCTCGTATCAAATTACACAATATGAATTGGTCTCGCTATGGAAAATCATTTTTTTAACCAAATTCCATCATTTACATCACTATCCGAGGGTTTGAAGTTTTTGACGCACCATTTTCATTTTACTTACTTCCAGTTTTATTCAAAACAGCTATAAAGGAGATATTGATGTCGACCTAGGGTTGTTTATTTATATTTTTAATCAGTCTGTATTCTACAAAAAAAAATAAGAGAAGAGAAAAAGAAGGGGGATGTTGTTCACATTTCCAAAAACAACGAAACATTTGATAATAATGTGTTGCAACTTTCAACGGAGATAACTTTTGACTCGGGTATCGAAACGACTATTATAATATATCAAATCGAAGCTCGTATCAAATTACACAATATGATTTGGTCTCGCTATGGAAAATCATTTTTGTAACCAAATTCCATCATTTACATCACTAACCGAGGGTTTAAAGTTTTTGACGCACCATTTTCATTTTACTTACTTCCTGTTTTATTCAAAACAGCTATAAAGGAGATATTGATGTCGACCTAGGGTTGTTTATTTATATTTTTAATCAGTCTGTATTCTACAAAAAAATAAGAGAAGAGAAAAAGAACGGGGATGTTGTTCACATTTTCAAAAACAGCAAAACATTTGATAATAATGTGTTGCAACTTTCAACGGAGATAACTTTTGACTCGGGTATCGAAACGACTATTATAATATATCAAATCGAAGCTCGTATCAAATTACACAATATGAATTGGTCTCGCTATGGAAAATCATTTTTGTAACCAAATTCCATCATTTACATCACTAACCGAGGGTTTAAAGTTTTTAACGCACCATTTTCATTTTACTTACTTCCTGTTTTATTCAAAACAGCTATAAAGGAGATATTGATGTCGACCTAGGGTTGTTTATTTATATTTTTAATCAGTCTGTATTCTACAAAAAAAAATAAGAGAAGAGAAAAAGAACGGGGATGTTGTTCACATTTTCAAAAACAGCAAAACATTTGATAATAATGTGTTGCAACTTTCAACGGAGATAACTTTTGACTCGGGTATCGAAACGACTATTATAATATATCAAATCGAAGCTCGTATCAAATTAAACAATATGAATTGGTCTCGCTATGGAAAATCATTTTTTTAACCAAATTCCATCATTTACATCACTATCCGAGGGTTTGAAGTTTTTGACGCACCATTTTCATTTTACTTACTTCCTGTTTTATTCAAAACAGCTATAAAGGAGATATTGATGTCGACCTAGGGTTGTTTATTTATATTTTTAATCAGTCTGTATTCTACAAAAAAAAATAAGAGAAGAGAAAAAGAAGGGGGATGTTGTTAACATTTTCAAAAACAGGAAAACATTTGATAATAATGTGTTGCAACTTTCAACGGAGATAACTTTTGACTCGGGTATCGAAACGACTATTATAATATATCAAATCGAAGCTCGTATCAAATTACACAATATGATTTGGTCTCGCTATGGAAAATCATTTTTGTAACCAAATTCCATCATTTACATCACTAACCGAGGGTTTAAAGTTTTTGACGCACCATTTTCATTTTACTTACTTCCTGTTTTATTCAAAACAGTTATAAAGGAGATATTGATGCCGACCTAGGGTTGTTTATTTATATTTTTAATCAGTCTGTATTCTACAAAAAAAATAAGAGAAGAGAAAAAGAACGGGGTTGTTGTTAGCATTTTCAAAAACAGCAAAACATTTGATAATAATGTGTTGCAACTTTCAACGGAGATAACTTTTGACTCGGGTATCGAAACGACTATTATAATATATCAAATCGAAGCTCGTATCAAATTACACAATATGAATTGGTCTCGCTATGGAAAATCATTTTTGTAACCAAATTCCATCATTTACATCACTAACCGAGGGTTTAAAGTTTTTAACGCACCATTTTCATTTTACTTACTTCCTGTTTTATTCAAAACAGCTATAAAGGAGATATTGATGTCGACCTAGGGTTGTTTATTTATATTTTTAATCAGTCTGTATTCTACAAAAAAAATAAGAGAAGAGAAAAAGAACGGGGATGTTGTCACATTTTCAAAAAGAGGAAAACATTTGATAATAATGTGTTGCAACTTTCAACGGAGATAACTTTTGACTCGGGTATCGAAACGACTATTATAATATATCAAATCGAAGCTCGTATCAAATTACACAATATGAATTGGTCTCGCTATGGAAAATCATTTTTGTAACCAAATTCCATCATTTACATCACTAACCGAGGGTTTAAATTTTTTAACGCACCATTTTCATTTTACTTACTTCCTGTTTTATTCAAAACAGCTATAAAGGAGATATTGATGTCGACCAAGGGTTGTTTATTTATATTTTTAATCAGTCTGTATTCTACAAAAAAAATAAGAGAAGAGAAAAAGAACGGGGATGTTGTTCACATTTTCAAAAACAGCAAAACATTTGATAATAATGTGTTGCAACTTTCAACGGAGATAACTTTTGACTCGGGTATCGAAACGACTATTATAATATATCAAATCGAAGCTCGTATCAAATTACACAATATGAATTGGTCTCGCTATGGAAAATCATTTTTTTAACCAAATTCCATCATTTACATCACTATCCGAGTGTTTGAAGTTTTTGACGCACCATTTTCATTTTACTTACTTCCTGTTTTATTCAAAACATCTATAAAGGAGATATTGATGTCGACCTAGGGTTGTTTATTTATATTTTTAATCAGTCTATATTCTTCAAAAAAATAAGAGAAGTGAAAAACAAAGGGGATGTTGTTCACATTTTCAAAAACAACAAAACATTTGATAATAATGTGTTGCAACTTTCAACGGAGATAACTTTTGACTCGGGTATCGAAACGACTATTATAATATATCAAATCGAAGCTCGTATCAAATTACACAATATGATTTGGTCTCGCTATGGAAAATCATTTTTGTAACCAAATTCCATCATTTACATCACTAACCGAGGGTTTAAAGTTTTTGACGCACCATTTTCATTTTACTTACTTCCTGTTTTATTCAAAACATCTATAAAGGAGATATTGACCCCGACCTAGGGTTGTTTATTTATATTTTTAATCAGTCTGTATTCTACAAAAAAAATAAGAGAAGAGAAAAGGAATGGGAATGTTGTTCACATTTCCAAAAACCACGAAACATTTGATAATAATGTGTTGCAACTTTCAACGGAGATAACTTTTGACTCGGGTATCGAAACGACTATTATAATATATCAAATCGAAGCTCGTATCAAATTACACAATATGATTTGGTCTCGCTATGGAAAATCATTTTTGTAACCAAATTCCATCATTTACATCACTAACCGAGGGTTTAAAGTTTTTGACGCACCATTTTCATTTTACTTACTTCCTGTTTTATTCAAAACATCTATAAAGGAGATATTGACCCCGACCTAGGGTTGTTTATTTATATTTTTAAAATGTCTGTATTCTCAAAAAAAATAAGAGAAGAGAAAAAGAAGGGGGATGTTGTTAACATTTTCAAAAACAGGAAAACATTTGATAATAATGTGTTGCAACTTTCAACGGAGATAACTTTTGACTCGGGTATCGAAACGACTATTATAATATATCAAATCGAAGCTCGTAACAAATTAAACAATATGAATTGGTCTCGCTATGGAAAATCATTTTTTTAACCAAATTCCATCATTTACATCACTATCCGAGGGTTTGAAGTTTTTGACGCACCATTTTCATTTTACTTACTTCCTGTTTTATTCAAAACAGCTATAAAGGAGATATTGATGTCGACCTAGGGTTGTTTATTTATATTTTTAATCAGTCTATATTCTTCAAAAAAATAAGAGAAGAGAAAAAGAAAGGAGATGTTGTTCACATTTTCAAAAACAGCAAAACATTTGATAATAATGTGTTGCAACTTTCAACGGAGATAACTTTTGACTCGGGTATCGAAACGACTATTATAATATATCAAATCGAAGCTCGTATCAAATTACACAATATGATTTGGTCTCGCTATGGAAAATCATTTTTGTAACCAAATTCCATCATTTACATCACTAACCGAGGGTTTAAAGTTTTTGACGCACCATTTTCATTTTACTTACTTCCTGTTTTATTCAAAACAACTATAAAGGAGATATTGATGCCGACCTAGGGTTGTTTATTTATATTTTTAATCACCGTATTCTCAAAATAATAAGAGAAGAGAATAGGAAAGGGGATGTTGTTCACATTTTCAAAAACAGCAAAACATTTGATAATAATGTGTTGCAACTTTCAACGGAGATAACTTTTGACTCGGGTATCGAAACGACTATTATAATATATCAAATCGAAGCTCCTATCAAATTACACAATATGATTTGGTCTCGCTTAGGAAAATCATTTTTTTAAACAAATTCCATCATTTACATCACTAACCGAGGGTTTAAAGTTTTTGACGCACCATTTTCATTTTACTTACTTCCTGTTTTATTCAAAATAGCTATAAAGGAGATATTGATGCCGACCTAGGGTTGTTTATTTATATTTTTAATCTCTGTATTCTAAAAAAAAATAAGAGAAGAGAAAAAGAACGGAGATGTTGTTCACATGTTCAAAAACAGCAAAACATTTGATAATAATGTGTTGCAACTTTCAACGGAGATAACTTTTGACTCGGGTATCGAAACGACTATTATAATATATCAAATCGAAGCTCGTATCAAATTACACAATATGAATTGGTCTCGCTATGGAAAATCATTTTTGTAACCAAATTCCATCATTTACATCACTAACCGAGGGTTTAAAGTTTTTAACGCACCATTTTCATTTTACTTACTTCCTGTTTTATTCAAAATAGCTATAAAGGAGATATTGATGTCGACCTAGGGTTGTTTATTTATATTTTTAATCAGTCTGTATTCTACAAAAAAAATAAGAGAAGAGAAAAAGAAGGGGGATGTTGTTAACATTTTCAAAAACAGGAAAACATTTGATAATAATGTGTTGCAACTTTCAACGGAGATAACTTTTGACTCGGGTATCGAAACGACTATTATAATATATCAAATCGAAGCTCGTAACAAATTAAACAATATGAATTGGTCTCGCTATGGAAAATCATTTTTTTAACCAAATTCCATCATTTACATCACTATCCGAGTGTTTGAAGTTTTTGACGCACCATTTTCATTTTACTTACTTCCGGTTTTATTCAAAACATCTATAAAGGAGATATTGATGTCGACCTAGGGTTGTTTATTTATATTTTTAATCAGTCTGTATTCTACCAAAAAAAATAAGAGAAGAGACAAAGAACGGAGATGTTGTTCACATGTTCAAAAACAGCAAAACATTTGATAATAATGTGTTGCAACTTTCAACGGAGATAACTTTTGACTCGGGTATCGAAACGACTATTATAATATATCAAATCGAAGCTCGTATCAAATTACACAAAATGAATTGGTCTCGCTATGGAAAATCATTTTTTTAACCAAATTCCATCATTTACATCACTAACCGAGGGTTTAAAGTTTTTGACGCACCATTTTCATTTTACTTACTTCCTGTTTTATTCAAAACATCTATAAAGGAGATATTGACCCCGACCTAGGGTTGTTTATTTATATTTTTAATCAGTCTGTATTCTACCAAAAAAAAATAAGAGAAGAGACAAAGAACGGTGATGTTGTTCACATGTTCAAAAACAGCAAAACATTTGATAATAATGTGTTGCAACCTTCAACGGAGATAACTTTTGACTCGTGTATCGAAACGACTATTATAATATATCAAATCGAAGCTCGTATCAAATTACACAATATGAATTGGTCTCGCTATGGAAAATCATTTTTTTAACCAAATTCCATCATTTACATCACTATCCGAGGGTTTGAAGTTTTTGACGCACCATTTTCATTTTACTTACTTCCTGTTTTATTCAAAACAGCTATAAAGGAGATATTGATGTCGACCTAGGGTTGTTTATTTATATTTTTAATCAGTCTGTATTCTACAAAAAAAATAAGAGAAGAGAAAAAGAACGGGGATGTTGTTCACATTTTCAAAAACAGCAAAACATTTGATAATAATGTGTTGCAACTTTCAACGGAGATAACTTTTGACTCGGGTATCGAAACGACTATTATAATATATCAAATCGAAGCTCGTATCAAATTACACAATATGATTTGGTCTCGCTATGGAAAATCATTTTTGTAACCAAATTCCATCATTTACATCACTAACCGAGGGTTTAAAGTTTTTGACGCACCATTTTCATTTTACTTACTTCCTGTTTTATTCAAAACATCTATAAAGGAGATATTGATGTCGACCTAGGGTTGTTTATTTATATTTTTAATCATTCTGTATTCTACAAAAAAAATAAGAGAAGAGAAAAAGAACGGTGATGTTGTTCACATTTTCAAAAACAGCAAAACATTTGATAATAATGTGTTGCAACTTTCAACGGAGATAACTTTTGACTCGGGTATCGAAACGACTATTATAATATATCAAATCGAAGCTCGTATCAAATTACACAATATGATTTGGTCTCGCTATGGAAAATCATTTTTGTAACCAAATTCCATCATTTACATCACTAACCGAGGGTTTAAAGTTTTTGACGCACCATTTTCATTTTACTTACTTCCTGTTTTATTCAAAACAGCTATAAAGGAGATATTGATGTCGACCTAGGGTTGTTTATTTATATTTTTAATCAGTCTGTATTCTACAAAAAAAAATAAGAGAAGAGAAAAAGAACGGAGATGTTGTTCACATGTTCAAAAACAGCAAAACATTTGATAATAATGTGTTGCAACTTTCAACGGAGATAACTTTTGACTCGGGTATCGAAACGACTATTATAATATATCAAATCGAAGCTCGTAACAAATTAAACAATATGAATTGGTCTCGCTGTGGAAAATCATTTTTTTAACCAAATTCCATCATTTACATCACTATCCGAGTGTTTGAAGTTTTTGACGCACCATTTTCATTTTACTTACTTCCTGTTTTATTCAAAAAGGTTATAAAGGAGATATTGATGCCGACCTAGGGTTGTTTATTTATATTTTTAATCAGTCTGTATTCTAGAAAAAAGATAAGAGAAGAGAAAAAGAACAAGGTTGTTGTTAGCATTTTCAAAAACAGCAAAACATTTGATAATAATGTGTTGCAACTTTCAACGGAGATAACTTTTGACTCGGGTATCGAAACGACTATTATAATATATCAAATCGAAGCTCGTATCAAATTACACAATATGATTTGGTCTCGCTATGGAAAATCATTTTTGTAACCAAATTCCATCATTTACATCACTAACCGAGGGTTTAAAGTTTTTGACGCACCATTTTCATTTTACTTACTTCCTGTTTTATTCAAAACAGTTATAAAGGAGATATTGATGCCGACCTAGGGTTGTTTATTTATATTTTTAATCAGTCTGTATTCTACAAAAAAAAATAAGAGAAGAGACAAAAATGAGAGATGTTGTTCACATGTTCAAAAACAGCAAAACATTTGATAATAATGTGTTGCAACTTTCAACGGAGATAACTTTTGACTCGTGTATCGAAACGACTATTATAATATATCAAATCGAAGCTCGTAACAAATTAAACAATATGAATTGGTCTCGCTATGGAAAATCATTTTTTTAACCAAATTCCATCATTTACATCACTATCCGAGTGTTTGAAGTTTTTGACGCACCATTTTCATTTTACTTACTTCCGGTTTTATTCAATAGAGCTATAAAGGAGATATTGGTGCTGACCTAGGGTTCTTTATATATTTTTAATCAGTCTGTATTCTACCAAAAAAAATAAGAGAAGAGACAAAGAACGGAGATGTTGTTCACATGTTCAAAAACAGCAAAACATTTGATAATAATGTGTTGCAACCTTCAACGGAGATAACTTTTGACTCGTGTATCGAAACGACTATTATAATATATCAAATCGAAGCTCGTATCAAATTACACAATATGAATTGGTCTCGCTATGGAAAATCATTTTTTTAACCAAATTCCATCATTTACATCACTATCCGAGGGTTTGAAGTTTTTGACGCACCATTTTCATTTTACTTACTTCCTGTTTTATTCAAAACAGCTATAAAGGAGATATTGATGTCGACCTAGGGTTGTTTATTTATATTTTTAATCACCGTATTCTACAAAAAAAATAAGAGAAGAGAAAAAGAACGGGATGTTGTTCACATTTTCAAAAACAAGAAACATTTGATAATAATGTGTTGCAACTTTAAACGGAGTTAACTTTTGACTCAGTATCGAAACGACTATTATAATATATCAAATCGAAGCTCGTATCAAATTACACAATATGATTTGGTCTCGCTATGGAAAATCATTTTTGTAACCAAATTCCATCATTTACATCACTAACCGAGGGTTTAAAGTTTTTGACGCACCATTTTCATTTTACTTACGTCCTGCATTATTCAAAACAAATTTATAAAGGAGATATTGATGTCGACCTAGGGTTGTTTATTTATATTTTTAATCACCGTATTCTTCAAAAAATTTAAGAGAAGACAAAAAGTAAGGGGATGTTGTTCACATTTTCAAAAACAACAAAACATTTGATAATAATGTGTTGCAACTTTCAACGGAGATAACTTTTGACTCGGGTATCGAAACGACTATTATAATATATCAAATCGAAGCTCGTAACAAATTAAACAATATGAATTGGTCTCGCTGTGGAAAATCATTTTTTTAACCAAATTCCATCATTTACATCACTATCCGAGTGTTTGAAGTTTTTGACGCACCATTTTCATTTTACTTACTTCCTGTTTTATTCAAAACATCTATAAAGGAGATCTTGATGTCGACCTAGGGTTGTTTATTTATATTTTTAATTAGTCTGTATTCTACAAAAAAAAAATAAGAGAAGAGAAAAAGAACGGAGATGTTGTTCACATGTTCAAAAACAGCAAAACATTTGATAATAATGTGTTGCAACTTTCAACGGAGATAACTTTTGACTCGGGTATCGAAATGACTATTATAATATATCAAATCGAAGCTCGTATCAAATTACACAATATGATTTGGCCTCGCTTTGGAAAATCATTTTTATAACCAAATTCCATCATTTACATCACTAACCGAGGGTTTAAAGTTTTTGACGCACCATTTTCATTTTACTTACTTCCGGTTTTATTCAATAGAGCTATAAAGGAGATATTGGTTTTGACCTAGGGTTGTTTATTTATGTGTTTAATCAGTTTGTATTCTACAAAAAAAAATAAGAGAAGAGAAAAAGAACGGGGATGTTGTTAACATTTTCAAAAACAGCAAAACATTTTATAATAATGTGTTGCAACTTTCAACGGAGATAAATTTTGACTCGGGTATCGAAACGACTATTATAATATATCAAATCGAAGCTCGTATCAAATTACACAATATGATTTGGTCTCGCTATAGAAAATCATTTTTGTAACCAAATTCCATCATTTACATCACTAACCGAGGGTTTAAAGTTTTTGACGCACCATTTTCATTTTACTTACTTCCTGTTTTATTCAAAACAATTATAAAGGAGATATTGACGTCGACCTAGAGTTGTTTATTTAAATTCTTAATCACCGTATTCTACAAAAAAATAAGAGAAGAGAAAAAGAACGGGATGTTGTTCACATTTTCAAAAACAAGAAACATTTGATAAAAATAAGTTGCAACTTTTAACGGGGATAACTTTTCACTAAAGTATCGAAACGACTATTATAATATATCAAATCGAAGCTCGTATCAAATTACACAATATGAATTGGTCTCGCTATGGAAAATCATTTTTGTAACCAAATTCCATCATTTACATCACTAACCGAGGGTTTAAAGTTTTTGACGCACCATTTTCATTTTACTTACTTCCTGTTTTATTCAAAACATCTATAAAGGAGATATTGATGTCGACCTAGGGTTGTTTATTTATATTTTTAATCAGTCTGTATTCTACAAAAAAAATAAGAGAAGAGAAAAAGAACGGGGATGTTGTTCACATTTTCAAAAACAGCAAAACATTTGATAATAATGTGTTGCAACTTTCAACGGAGATAACTTTTGACTCGGGTATCGAAACGACTATTATAATATATCAAATCGAAGCTCGTATCAAATTACACAATATGATTTGGTCTCGCTTTTGAAAATCATTTTTGTAACCAAATTCCATCATTTACATCACTAACCGAGGGTTTAAAGTTTTTGACGCACCATTTTCATTTTACTTACTTCCTGTATTATTCAAAACAGCTATAAAGGAGATATTGATGCCGACCTAGGGTTGTTTATTTATATTTTTAATCAGTCTGTATTCTACAAAAAAAAATAAGAGAAGAGAAAAAGAACGGGGATGTTGTTCACATTTTCAAAAACAGCAAAACATTTGATAATAATGTGTTGCAACTTTCAACGGAGATAACTTTTGACTCGGGTATCGAAACGACTATTATAATATATCAAATCGAAGCTCCTATCAAATTACACAATATGATTTGGTCTCGCTTAGGAAAATCATTTTTTTAAACAAATTCCATCATTTACATCACTAACCGAGGGTTTAAAGTTTTTGACGCACCATTTTCATTTTACTTACTTCCTGTATTATTCAAAACAGCTATAAAGGAGATATTGATGCCGACCTAGGGTTGTTTATTTATATTTTTAATCAGTCTGTATTCTACAAAAAAAATAAGAGAAGAGAAAAAGAACGGGGATGTTGTTCACATTTTCAAAAACAGCAAAACATTTGATAATAATGTGTTGCAACTTTCAACGGAGATAACTTTTGACTCGGGTATCGAAACGACTATTATAATATATCAAATCGAAGCTCGTATCAAATTACACAATATGATTTGGTCTCGCTATGGAAAATCATTTTTGTAACCAAATTCCATCATTTACATCACTAACCGAGGGTTTAAAGTTTTTGACGCACCATTTTCATTTTACTTACTTCCTGTTTTATTCAAAACAGCTATAAAGGAGATATTGATGCCGACCTAGGGTTGTTTATTTATATTTTTAATCAGTCTGTATTCTACAAAAAAAAAATAAGAGAAGAGAAAAAGAACGGGGATGTTGTTCACATTTTCAAAAACAGCAAAACATTTGATAATAATGTGTTGCAACTTTCAACGGAGATAACTTTTGACTCGGGTATCGAAACGACTATTATAATATATCAAATCGAAGCTCGTATCAAATTACACAATATGATTTGGTCTCGCTATGGAAAATCATTTTTGTAACCAAATTCCATCATTTACATCACTAACCGAGGGTTTAAAGTTTTTGACGCACCATTTTCATTTTACTTACTTCCTGTATTATTCAAAACAGCTATAAAGGAGATATTGATGCCGACCTAGGGTTGTTTATTTATATTTTTAATCAGTCTGTATTCTACAAAAAAAATAAGAGAAGAGAAAAAGAACGGGGATGTTGTTCACATTTTCAAAAACAAAAAAACATTTGATAATAATGTGTTGCAACTTTCGACGCAGATAAGTTTTGACGCGGTTATCGAAACGACTATTATAATATATCAAATCGAAGCTCGTATCAAATTACACAATATGATTTGGTCTCGCTATGGAAAATCATTTTTGTAACCAAATTCCATCATTTACATCACTAACCGAGGGTTTAAAGTTTTTAACGCACCATTTTCATTTTACTTACTTCCTGCTTTATTCAAAACAAATATAAAGGAGATATTGATGTCGACCTAGGGTTGTTTATTTATATTTTTAATCACCGTATTCTACAAAAAAATAAGAGAAGAGAAAAAGAACGGGATGTTGTTCACATTTTCAAAAACAAGAAACATTTGATAATAATGTGTTGCAACTTTTAACGGGGATAACTTATGACTCGTATCGAAACGACTATTATAATATATCAAATCGAAGCTCGTATCAAATTACACAATATGATTTGGTCTCGCTATGGAAAATCATTTTTGTAACCAAATTCCATCATTTACATCACTAACCGAGGGTTTAAAGTTTTTAACGCACCATTTTCATTTTACTTACTTCCGGCTTTATTCAAAACAGCTATAAAGGAGATATTGATGTCGACCTAGGGTTGTTTATTTATATTTTTAATCAGTCTGTATTCTACAAAAAAAAATAAGAGAAGAGAAAAAGAACGGGGATGTTGTTCACATTTTCAAAAACAGCAAAACATTTGATAATAATGTGTTGCAACTTTTAACGGGGATAACTTTTCACTCAAGTATCGAAACGACTATTATAATATATCAAATCGAAGCTCCTATCAAATTACACAATATGATTTGGTCTCGCTTAGGAAAATCATTTTTTTAAACAAATTCCATCATTTACATCACTAACCGAGGGTTTAAAGTTTTTGACGCACCATTTTCATTTTACTTACTTCCTGTATTATTCAAAACAGCTATAAAGGAGATATTGATGCCGACCTAGGGTTGTTTATTTATATTTTTAATCAGTCTGTATTCTACAAAAAAAAATAAGAGAAGAGAAAAAGAACGGGGATGTTGTTCACATTTTCAAAAACAGCAAAACATTTGATAATAATGTGTTGCAACTTTCAACGGAGATAACTTTTGACTCGGGTATCGAAACGACTATTATAATATATCAAATCGAAGCTCGTATCAAATTACACAATATGATTTGGTCTCGCTATGGAAAATCATTTTTGTAACCAAATTCCATCATTTACATCACTAACCGAGGGTTTAAAGTTTTTAACGCACCATTTTCATTTTACTTACTTCCTGTTTTATTCAAAACAGTTATAAAGGAGATATTGATGTCGACCTAGGGTTGTTTATTTATATTTTTAATCACCGTATTCTACAAAAAAAATAAGAGAAGAGAAAAAGAACGGGATGTTGTTCACATTTTCAAAAACAAAAAACATTTGATAATAATGTGTTGCAACTTTCAACGGAGATAACTTTTGACTCGTATCGAAACGACTATTATAATATATCAAATCGAAGCTCATATCAAATTACACAATATGATTTGGTCACGCTATGGAAAATCATTTTTGTAACCAAATTCCATCATTTACATCACTAACCGAGGGTTTAAAGTTTTTAACGCACCATTTTCATTTTACTTACTTCCTGCTTTATTCAAAACAAATATAAAGGAGATATTGATGTCGACCTAGGGTTGTTTATTTATATTTTTAATCACCGTATTCTACAAAAAAATAAGAGAAGAGAAAAAGAACGGGATGTTGTTCACATTTTCAAAAACAAAAAACATTTGATAATAATGTGTTGCAACTTTCAACGGAGATAACTTTTGACTCGTATCGAAACGACTATTATAATATATCAAATCGAAGCTCGTATCAAATTACACAATATGATTTGGTCTCGCTATGGAAAATCATTTTTGTAACCAAATTCCATCATTTACATCACTAACCGAGGGTTTAAAGTTTTTAACGCACCATTTTCATTTTACTTACTTCCTGCTTTATTCAAAACATATAAAGGAGATATTGATGTCGACCTAGGGTTGTTTATTTATATTTTTAATCACCGTATTCTACAAAAAAATAAGAGAAGAGAAAAAGAACGGGATGTTGTTCACATTTTCAAAAACAAAGAAACATTTGATAATAATGTGTTGCAACTTTCAACGGAGATAACTTTTGACTCGTATCGAAACGACTATTATAATATATCAAATCGAAGCTCGTATCAAATTACACAATATGATTTGGTCTCGCTATGGAAAATCATTTTTGTAACCAAATTCCATCATTTACATCACTAACCGAGGGTTTAAAGTTTTTGACGCACCATTTTCATTTTACTTACTTCCTGCTTTATTCAAAAAAGCTATAAAGGAGATATTGATGCCGACCTAGGTTGTTTATTTATATTTTTAATCACCGTATTCTACAAAAAAAATAAGTGAAGAGAAGAAGAACGCGTATGTTGTTAGCATTTTCAAAAACTGCAAAACATTTGATAATAATGTGTTGCAACTTTCAACGGAGATAACTTTTGACTCGGGTATCGAAACGACTATTATAATATATCAAATCGAAGCTCGTAACAAATTAAACAATATGAATTGGTCTCGCTGTGGAAAATCATTTTTTTAACCAAATTCCATCATTTACATCACTATCCGAGTGTTTGAAGTTTTTGACGCACCATTTTCATTTTACTTACTTCCTGTTTTATTCAAAACATCTATAAAGGAGATCTTGATGTCGACCTAGGGTTGTTTATTTATATTTTTCATTAGTCTGTATTCTAAAAAAAAATAAGAGAAGAGAAAAAGAACGGAGATGTTGTTCACATTTTCAAAAACAGCAAAACATTTGATAATAATGTGTTGCAACTTTCAACGGAGATAACTTTTGACTCGGGTATCGAAACGACTATTATAATATATCAAATCGAAGCTCGTATCAAATTACACAATATGATTTGGTCTCGCTATGGAAAATCATTTTTGTAACCAAATTCCATCATTTACATCACTAACCGAGGGTTTAAAGTTTTTAACGCACCATTTTCATTTTACTTACTTCCTGTTTTACTCAAAACAGCTATAAAGGAGATATTGATGTCGACCTAGGGTTGTTTATTTATATTTTTAATCAGTCTGTATTCTACAAAAAAAAAATAAGAGAAGAGAAAAAGAACGGGGATGTTGTTCACATTTTCAAAAACAGCAAAACATTTGATAATAATGTGTTGCAACTTTCAACGGAGATAACTTTTGACTCGGGTATCGAAACGACTATTATAATATATCAAATCGAAGCTCGTATCAAATTACACAATATGATTTGGTCTCGCTATGGAAAATCATTTTTGTAACCAAATTCCATCATTTACATCACTAACCGAGGGTTTAAAGTTTTTAACACACCATTTTCATTTTACTTACTTCCTGTTTTACAAAAAAAAAACAGCTATAAAGGAGATATTGATATCGACCTAGGGTTGTTTATTTATATTTTTAATCAGTCTGTATTCTACAAAAAAAATAAGAGAAGAGAAAAAGAACGGGGATGTTGTTCACATTTTCAAAAACAGCAAAACATTTGATAATAATGTGTTGCAACTTTCAACGGAGATAACTTTTGACTCGGGTATCGAAACGACTATTATAATATATCAAATCGAAGCTCGTATCAAATTACACAATATGATTTGGTCTCGCTATGGAAAATCATTTTTGTAACCAAATTCCATCATTTACATCACTAACCGAGGGTTTAAAGTTTTTAACGCACCATTTTCATTTTACTTACTTCCTGTTTTACTCAAAACAGCTATAAAGGAGATATTGATGTCGACCTAGGGTTGTTTATTTATATTTTTAATCAGTCTGTATTCTACAAAAAAAAATAAGAGAAGAGAAAAAGAACGGGGATGTTGTTCATTATTTCAAAAACAGCAAAACATTTGATAATAATGTGTTGCAACTTTCAACGGAGATAACTTTTGACTCGGGTATCGAAACGAATATTATAATATATCAAATCGAAGCTCGTATCAAATTACACAATATGAATTGGTCTCGCTATGGAAAATCATTTTTTTAACCAAATTCCATCATTTACATCACTAACCGAGGGTTTAAAGTTTTTAACGCACCATTTTCATTTTACTTACTTCCTGTTTTACTCAAAACAGCTATAAAGGAGATATTGATGTCGACCTAGGGTTGTTTATTTATATTTTTAATCAGTCTGTATTCTACAAAAAAAATAAGAGAAGAGAAAAAGAACGGGGATGTTGTCACATTTTCAAAAAGAGGAAAACATTTGATAATAATGTGTTGCAACTTTCAACAGAGATAACTTTTGACTCGGGTATCGAAACGACTATTATAATATATCAAATCGAAGCTCGTATCAAATTACACAATATGATTTGGTCTCGCTATGGAAAATCATTTTTGTAACCAAATTCCATCATTTACATCACTAACCGAGGGTTTAAAGTTTTTAACGCACCATTTTCATTTTACTTACTTCCTGTTTTATTCAAAACAGCTATAAAGGAGATATTGATGTCGACCTAGGGTTGTTTATTTATATTTTTAATCAGTCTGTATTCTACAAAAAAAAATAAGAGAAGAGAAAAAGAACGGGGATGTTGTTCACATTTTCAAAAACAGCAAAACATTTGATAATAATGTGTTGCAACTTTCAACGGAGATAACTTTTGACTCGGGTATCGAAACGAATATTATAATATATCAAATCGAAGCTCGTATCAAATTACACAATATGAATTGGTCTCGCTATGGAAAATCATTTTTGTAACCAAATTCCATCATTTACATCACTAACCGAGGGTTTAAAGTTTTTAACGCACCATTTTCATTTTACTTACTTCCTGTTTTATTCAAAACAGCTATAAAGGAGATATTGATGTCGACCTAGGGTTGTTTATTTATATTTTTAATCAGTCTGTATTCTACAAAAAAAAATAAGAGAAGAGAAAAAGAACGGGGATGTTGTTCACATTTTCAAAAACAGCAAAACATTTGATAATAATGTGTTGCAACTTTCAACGGAGATAACTTTTGACACAGTATCGAAACGACTATTATAATATATCAAATCGAAGCTCGTATCAAATTACACAATATGATTTGGTCTCGCTATGGAAAATCATTTTTGTAACCAAATTCCATCATTTACATCACTAACCGAGGGTTTAAAGTTTTTAACGCACCATTTTCATTTTACTTACTTCCTGTTTTACTCAAAACAACTATAAAGGAGATATTGATGTCGACCTAGGGTTGTTTATTTATATTTTTAATCACCGTATTCTACAAAAAAATAAGAGAAGAGAAAAAGAACGGGGATGTTGTTCACATTTTCAAAAAGAGTAAAACATTTGATAATAATGTGTTGCAACTTTCAACGGAGATAACTTTTGACTCGGGTATCGAAACGACTATTATAATATATCAAATCGAAGCTCGTATCAAATTACACAATATGATTTGGTCTCGCTATGGAAAATCATTTTTGTAACCAAATTCCATCATTTACATCACTAACCGAGGGTTTAAAGTTTTTAACGCACCATTTTCATTTTACTTACTTCCTGTTTTACTCAAAACAGCTATAAAGGAGATATTGATGTCGACCTAGGGTTGTTTATTTATATTTTTAATCAGTCTGTATTCTACAAAAAAAAAAATAAGAGAAGAGAAAAAGAACGGGGATGTTGTTCACATTTTCAAAAACAGCAAAACATTTGATAATAATGTGTTGCAACTTTCAACGGAGATAACTTTTGACTCGGGTATCGAAACGAATATTATAATATATCAAATCGAAGCTCGTATCAAATTACACAATATGAATTGGTCTCGCTATGGAAAATCATTTTTGTAACCAAATTCCATCATTTACATCACTAACCGAGGGTTTAAAGTTTTTAACGCACCATTTTCATTTTACTTACTTCCTGTTTTATTCAAAACAGCTATAAAGGAGATATTGATGTCGACCTAGGGTTGTTTATTTATATTTTTAATCACTCTGGATTCTACAAAAAAAAAGTAAGAGAAGAGAAAAGAACGGGATGTTGTTCACATTTTCAAAAACAGAGAAACATTTGATAATAATGTGTTGCAACTTTCAACGGAGATAACTTTTGACTCGGGTATCGAAACGACTATTATAATATATCAAATCGAAGCTCGTATCAAATTACACAATATGATTTGGTCTCGCTATGGAAAATCATTTTTGTAACCAAATTCCATCATTTACATCACTAACCGAGGGTTTAAAGTTTTTAACGCACCATTTTCATTTTACTTACTTCCTGTTTTACTCAAAACAGCTATAAAGGAGATATTGATGTCGACCTAGGGTTGTTTATTTATATTTTTAATCAGTCTGTATTCTACAAAAAAAATAAGAGAAGAGAAAAAGAACGGGGATGTTGTTCACATTTTCAAAAAGAGTAAAACATTTGATAATAATGTGTTGCAACTTTCAACGGAGATAACTTTTGACTCGGGTATCGAAACGACTATTATAATATATCAAATCGAAGCTCGTATCAAATTACACAATATGATTTGGTCTCGCTATGGAAAATCATTTTTGTAACCAAATTCCATCATTTACATCACTAACCGAGGGTTTAAAGTTTTTAACGCACCATTTTCATTTTACTTACTTCCTGTTTTACTCAAAACAGCTATAAAGGAGATATTGATGTCGACCTAGGGTTGTTTATTTATATTTTTAATCAGTCTGTATTCTACAAAAAAAATAAGAGAAGAGAAAAAGAAAGGTTATGTTGTTCACATTTTCAAAAACAGCAAAACATTTGATAATAATGTGTTGCAACTTTCAACGGAGATAACTTTTGACTCGGGTATCGAAACGACTATTATAATATATCAAATCGAAGCTCGTATCAAATTACACAATATGATTTGGTCTCGCTATGGAAAATCATTTTTGTAACCAAATTCCATCATTTACATCACTAACCGAGGGTTTAAAGTTTTTGACGCACCATTTTCATTTTACTTACTTCCGATTTTATTCAAAACAGCTATAAAGGAGATATTGATGTCGACCTAGGGTTGTTTATTTATATTTTTAATCAGTCTGTATTCTACAAAAAAAAAATAAGAGAAGAGAAAAAGAACGGGATGTTGTTCACATTTTCAAAAACAGCAAAACATTTGATAATAATGTGTTGCAACTTTCAACGGAGATAACTTTTGACTCGTATCGAAACGACTATTATAATATATCAAATCGAAGCTCGTATCAAATTACACAATATGATTTGGTCTCGCTATGGAAAATCATTTTTGTAACCAAATTCCATCATTTACATCACTAACCGAGGGTTTAAAGTTTTTAACGCACCATTTTCATTTTACTTACTTCCTGTTTTATTCAAAACAAATTTATAAAGGAGATATTGATGTCGACCTAGGGTTGTTTATTTATATTTTTAATCACCGTATTCTACAAAAAAAATAAGAGAAGAGAAAAAGGAAGGGATGTTGTTCACATTTTCAAAAACAACAAAACATTTGATAAATATGAGTTACAACTTTCAACGGAGATAACTTTTTACTCGGGTATCGAAACGACTATTATAATATATCAAATCGAAGCTCGTATCAAATTACACAATATGATTTGGTCTCGCTATGGAAAATCATTTTTGTAACCAAATTCCATCATTTACATCACTAACCGAGGGTTTAAAGTTTTTAACGCACCATTTTCATTTTACTTACTTCCTGTTTTACTCAAAACACCTATAAAGGAGATATTGATGTCGACCTAGGGTTGTTTATTTATATTTTTAATCAGTCTTTATTCTACAAAAAAAATAAGAGAAGAGAAAAAGAAAGGGGATGTTGTTCACATTTTCAAAAACAAAAAAACATTTGATAATAATGTGTTGCAACTTTCAACGGAGATAACTTTTGACTCGAGTATCGAAACGACTATTATAATATATCAAATCGAAGCTCGTATCAAATTACACAATATGATTTGGTCTCGCTATGGAAAATCATTTTTGTAACCAAATTCCATCATTTACATCACTAACCGAGGGTTTAAAGTTTTTAACGCACCATTTTCATTTTACTTACTTCCTGTTTTACTCAAAACAGCTATAAAGGAGATATTGATGTCGACCTAGGGTTGTTTATTTATATTTTTAATCAGTCTGTATTCTACAAAAAAAATAAGAGAAGAGAAAAAGAACGGGGATGTTGTTCACATTTTCAAAAACAGCAAAACATTTGATAATAATGTGTTGCAACTTTCAACGGAGATAACTTTTGACTCGGGTATCGAAACGACTATTATAATATATCAAATCGAAGCTCGTATCAAATTACACAATATGATTTGGTCTCGCTATGGAAAATCATTTTTGTAACCAAATTCCATCATTTACATCACTAACCGAGGGTTTAAAGTTTTTAACGCACCATTTTCATTTTACTTACTTCCTGTTTTATTCAAAACAGCTATAAAGGAGATATTGATATCGACCTAGGGTTGGTTATTTATATTTTTAATCACCGTATTCTACAAAAAAATAAGAGAAGAGAAAAAGAACGGGATGTTGTACACATTTTAAAAATAAAAAAAAATTTGATAATAATGTGTTGCAACTTTCAACGGAGATAACTTTTGACTCTGGTATCGAAACGACTATTATAATATATCAAATCGAAGCTCGTATCAAATTACACAATATGATTTGGTCTCGCTATGGAAAATCATTTTTGTAACCAAATTCCATCATTTACATCACTAACCGAGGGTTTAAAGTTTTTAACGCACCATTTTCATTTTACTTACTTCCTGATTTACTCAAAACAGCTATAAAGGAGAGATTGATGTCGACCTAGGGGAGTTTATTTATATTTTTAATCACCGTATTCTACAAAAAAAATAAGAGAAGAGAAAAAGGAATGGGATGTTGTTCACATTTTCAAAAACAAAAAAACATTTGATAATAATGTGTTGCAACTTTCAACGGAGATAACTTTTGACTCGGGTATCGAAACGACTATTATAATATATCAAATCGAAGCTCGTATCAAATTACACAATATGATTTGGTCTCGCTATGGAAAATCATTTTTGTAACCAAATTCCATCATTTACATCACTAACCGAGGGTTTAAAGTTTTTAACGCACCATTTTCATTTTACTTACTTCCTGTTTTACTCAAAACAGCTATAAAGGAGATATTGATGTCGACCTAGGGTTGTTTATTTATATTTTTAATCAGTCTGTATTCTACAAAAAAAAAATAAGAGAAGAGAAAAAGAACGGGGATGTTGTTCACATTTTCAAAAACAGCAAAACATTTGATAATAATGTGTTGCAACTTTCAACGGAGATAACTTTTGACTCGGGTATCGAAACGACTATTATAATATATCAAATCGAAGCTCGTATCAAATTACACAATATGATTTGGTCTCGCTATGGAAAATCATTTTTGTAACCAAATTCCATCATTTACATCACTAACCGAGGGTTTAAAGTTTTTAACGCACCATTTTCATTTTACTTACTTCCTGTTTGATTCAAAACAGCTATAAAGGAGATATTGATATCGACCTAGGGTTGTTTATTTATATTTTTAATCAGTCTGTATTCTACAAAAAAAATAAGAGAAGAGAAAAAGAACGGGGATGTTGTTCACATTTTCAAAAACAACAAAACATTTGATAAAAATAACTTGCAACTTTTAACGGGGATAACTTTTCACTCAGTATCGAAACGACTATTATAATATATCAAATCGAAGCTCGTATCAAATTACACAATATGATTTGGTCTCGCTATGGAAAATCATTTTTGTAACCAAATTCCATCATTTACATCACTAACCGAGGGTTTAAATTTTTTAACGCACCATTTTCATTTTACTTACTTCCTGTTTTATTCAAAACAGCTATAAAGGAGATATTGATGTCGACCAAGGGTTGTTTATTTATATTTTTAATCAGTCTGTATTCTACAAAAAAAATAAGAGAAGAGAAAAAGAACGGGGATGTTGTTCACATTTTCAAAAACAGCAAAACATTTGATAATAATGTGTTGCAACTTTCAACGGAGATAACTTTTGACTCGGGTATCGAAACGAATATTATAATATATCAAATCGAAGCTCGTATCAAATTACACAATATGAATTGGTCTCGCTATGGAAAATCATTTTTGTAACCAAATTCCATCATTTACATCACTAACCGAGGGTTTAAAGTTTTTAACGCACCATTTTCATTTTACTTACTTCCTGTTTTACTCAAAACAGCTATAAAGGAGATATTGATGTCGACCTAGGGTTGTTTATTTATATTTTTAATCAGTCTGTATTCTACAAAAAAAAAATTAAGAGAGGAGAAAAAGAAAGGGAATGTTGTTCACATTTTCAAAAACAAAAAAACATTTGATAATAATGTGTTGCAACTTTCAACGGAGATAACTTTTGACTCAGGTATCGAAACGACTATTATAATATATCAAATCGAAGCTCGTATCAAATTACACAATATGATTTGGTCTCGCTATGGAAAATCATTTTTGTAACCAAATTCCATCATTTACATCACTAACCGAGGGTTTAAAGTTTTTAACGCACCATTTTCATTTTACTTACTTCCTATTTTACTCAAAACAGCTATAAAGGAGATATTGATGTCGACCTAGGGTTGTTTATTTATATTTTTAATCAGTTCGTATTCTTCAAAAAAATTAAGAGAAGAGAAAAAGAACGGGATGTTGTTCACATTTTCAAAAACAAGAAACATTTGTTAATAATGTGTTGCAACTTTGAATGGAGATAACTTTTGACTCACGTATCGAAATGACTATTATAATATATCAAATCGAAGCTCGTATCAAATTACACAATATGATTTGGTCTCGCTATGGAAAATCATTTTTGTAACCAAATTCCATCATTTACATCACTAACCGAGGGTTTAAAGTTTTTAACGCACCATTTTCATTTTACTTACTTCCTGTTTTATTCAAAACAGATATAAAGGAGATATTGATGTCGACCTAGGGTTGTTTATTTATATTTTTAATCACCGTATTCTACAAAAAAATAAGAGAAGAGAAAAAGAACGGGGATGTTGTTCACATTTTCAAAAACAGCAAAACATTTGATAATAATGTGTTGCAAGTTTCAACGGAGATAACTTTTGACTCGCTTATCGAAACGACTATTATAATATATCAAATCGAAGCTCGTATCAAATTACACAATATGATTTGGTCTCGCTATGGAAAATCATTTTTGTAACCAAATTCCATCATTTACATCACTAACCGAGGGTTTAAAGTTTTTAACGCACCATTTTCATTTTACTTACTTCCTGTTTTATTCAAAACAGGTATAAAGGAGATATTGATGTCGACCTAGGGTTGTTTATTTATATTTTTAATCACCGTATTCTACAAAAAAAATAAGAGAAGAGAAAAAGAACGGGATGTTGTTCACATTTTCAAAAACAAAAAACATTTGATAATAATGTGTTGCAACTTTCAACGGAGATAACTTTTGACTCGTGTATCGAAACGACTATTATAATATATCAAATCGAAGCTCGTATCAAATTACACAATATGATTTGGTCTCGCTATGGAAAATCATTTTTGTAACCAAATTCCATCATTTACATCACTAACCGAGGGTTTAAAGTTTTTAACGCACCATTTTCATTTTACTTACTTCCTGGTTTATTCAAAACAGCTACAAAGGAGATATTGATATCGACCTAGGGTTGTTTATTTATATTTTTAATCAGTCTGTCTGTATTCTACAAAAAAAAAAGAGAAGATAAAAGGAATGGGGATGTTGTTCACATTTTCAAAAACAGCAAAACATTTGATAATAATGTGTTGCAACTTTCAACGGAGATAACTTTTGACTCGGGTATCGAAACGACTATTATAATATATCAAATCGAAGCTCGTATCAAATTACACAATATGATTTGGTCTCGCTATGGAAAATCATTTTTGTAACCAAATTCCATCATTTACATCACTAACCGAGGGTTTAAAGTTTTTAACGCACCATTTTCATTTTACTTACTTCCTCTTTTACTCACAACAGCTATAAAGGAGATAGTGATGTCGACCTAGGGTGGTTTATTTACAGTTTTACTCAGTCTGTATTCTTCAAAAAAAACAAAAGAAGAGAAAAAGAACGGGGATGTTGTTCACATTTTCAAAAACAGCAAAACATTTGATAATAATGTGTTGCAACTTTCAACGGAGATAACTTTTGACTCGGGTATCGAAACGACTATTATAATATATCAAATCGAAGCTCGTATCAAATTAAAAAATATGATTTGGTCTCGCTTTTGAAAATCATTTTTGTAACCAAATTCCATCATTTACATCACTAACCGAGGGTTTAAAGTTTTTGACGCACCATTTTCATTTTACTTACTTCCTGTTTTATTCAAAATAGCTATAAAGGAGATATTGATGCCGACCTAGGGTTGTTTATTTATATTTTTAATCAATCTGTATTCTACAAAAAAAATAAGAGAAGTGAAAAAGAATGGGATGTTGTTCAAATTTCCAAAAAGAGCAAAACATTTGATAATAATGTGTTGCAACTTTCAACGGAGATAACTTTTGATTCAGGTATCGAAACGACTATTATAATATATAAAATCGAAGCTCGTATCAAATTACACAATATGATTTGGTCTCGCTATGGAAAATCATTTTTGTAACCAAATTCCATCATTTACATCACTAACCGAGGGTTTAAAGTTTTTAACGCACCATTTTCATTTTACTTACTTCCTGTTTTATTCAAAACAGCTATAAAGGAGATATTGATGTCGACCTAGGGTTGTTTATTTATATTTTTAATCACCGTATTCTACAAAAAAATAAGAGAAGAGAAAAAGAACGGGATGTTGTTCACATTTTCAAAAACAAAGAAACATTTGATAATAATGAGTTCAAACTTTCAACGGAGATAACTTTTAACTCGGGTATCGAAACGACTATTATAATATATCAAATCGAAGCTCGTATCAAATTACACAATATGATTTGGTCTCGCTATGGAAAATCATTTTTGTAACCAAATTCCATCATTTACATCACTAACCGAGGGTTTAAAGTTTTTAACGCACCATTTTCATTTTACTTACTTCCTGCTTTATTCAAAACAAATATAAAGGAGATATTGATGTCGACCTAGGGTTGTTTATTTATATTTTTAATCACCGTATTCTACAAAAAAATAAGAGAAGAGAAAAAGAACGGGATGTTGTTCACATTTTTCAAAAACAAAGAAAACATTTGATAATAATGTGTTGCAACTTTCAACGGAGATAACTTTTGACTCGTATCGAAACGACTATTATAATATATCAAATCGAAGCTCGTATCAAATTACACAATATGATTTGGTCTCGCTATGGAAAATAATTTTTGTAACCAAATTCCATCATTTACATCACTAACCGAGGGTTTAAAGTTTTTAACGCACCATTTTCATTTTACTTACTTCCTGCTTTACTCAAAACAAATATAAAGGAGATATTGATATCGACCTAGGGTTGTTTATTTATATTTTTAATCACCGTATTCTACAAAAAAATAAGAGAAGAGAAAAAGAACGGGATGTTGTTCACATTTTCAAAAACAAAGAAACATTTGATAATAATGTGTTGCAACTTTCAACGGAGATAACTTTTGACTCGTATCGAAACGACTATTATAATATATCAAATCGAAGCTCGTATCAAATTACACAATATGATTTGGTCTCGCTATGGAAAATCATTTTTGTAACCAAATTCCATCATTTACATCACTAACCGAGGGTTTAAAGTTTTTAACGCACCATTTTCATTTTACTTACTTCCTGATTTATTCAAAACAAATATAAAGGAGATATTGATGTCGACCTAGGGTTGTTTATTTATATTTTTAATCACCGTATTCTACAAAAAAATAAGAGAAGAGAAAAAGAACGGGATGTTGTTCACATTTTCAAAAACAGCGAAACATTTGCTAATAATGGGTTGCAACTTACAACCGAGATAACTTTTGACTCGAGTATCGAAACGACTATTATAATATATCAAATCGAAGCTCGTATCAAATTACACAATATGATTTGGTCTCGCTATGGAAAATCATTTTTGTAACCAAATTCCATCATTTACATCACTAACCGAGGGTTTAAAGTTTTTAACGCACCATTTTCATTTTACTTACTTCCTGCTTTATTCAAAACAAATATAAAGGAGATATTGATGTCGACCTAGGGTTGTTTATTTATATTTTTAATCACCGTATTCTACAAAAAAATAAGAGAAGAGAAAAAGAACGGGATGTTGTTCACATTTTCAAAAACAACAAAACATTTGATAAATTTGTGCTGCAACTTTCAACGGAGATAACTTTTCACTCGTAAATCGAAACGACTATTATATTATATCAAATCGAAGCTCGTATCAAATTACACAAAATGATTTGGTCTCGCTATGGAAAATCATTTTTGTACCCAAATTCCATCGTTTACATCACTTAACGAGGGTTTAAAGTTTTTAACGCACCATTTTCATTTTACTTATTTCCTGCTTTACTCAAAACAATATAAAGGAGATATTGATGTCGACCTAGGGTTGTTTATTTATATTTTTAATCAGTCCGTATTCTACAAAAAAAATAAGAGAAGAGAAAAAGAACGGGATGTTGTTCACATTTTTCAAAAACAAGAAACATTTGATAATAATGTGTTGCAACTTTGAACGGGGATAACTTTTTAATCAAGTATCGAAACGACTATTATAATATATCAAATCGAAGCTCGTATCAAATTACACAATATGATTTGGTCTCGCTATGGAAAATCATTTTTGTAACCAAATTCCATCATTTACATCACTAACCGAGGGTTTAAAGTTTTTAACGCACCATTTTCATTTTACTTACTTCCTGTTTTATTCAAAACAGTTATAAAGGAGATATTGATGTCGACCTAGGGTTGTTTATTTATATTTTTAATCACCGTATTCTACAAAAAAATAAGAGAAGAGAAAAAGAACGGGATGTTGTTCACATTTTCAAAAACAAAGAAACATTTGATAATAATGTGTTGCAACTTTCAACGGAGATAACTTTTGACTCGTATCGAAACGACTATTATAATATATCAAATCGAAGCTCGTATCAAATTACACAATATGATTTGGTCTCGCTATGGAAAATCATTTTTGTAACCAAATTCCATCATTTACATCACTAACCGAGGGTTTAAAGTTTTTAACGCACCATTTTCATTTTACTTACTTCCGGTTTTACTCAAAACAAATTTATAAAGGAGATATTGATGTCGACCTAGGGTTGTTTATTTATATTTTTAATCACCGTATTCTACAAAAAAATAAGAGAAGAGAAAAAGAACGGGATGTTGTTCACATTTTCAAAAACAAAGAAACATTTGATAATAATGTGTTGCAACTTTCAACGGAGATAACTTTTTACTCGATATTGAAACGACTATTATAATATATCAAATCGAAGCTCGTATCAAATTACACAATATGATTTGGTATCGCTATGGAAAATCATTTTTGTAACCAAATTCCATCATTTACATCACTAACCGAGGGTTTAAAGTTTTTAACGCACCATTTTCATTTTACTTACTTCCAGGTTTATTCAAAACAAATATAAAGCAGATATTGATGTCGACCTAGGGTTGTTTATTTATATTTTTAATCACTCTGAATTCTACAAAAAAACTAAGAGAAGAGAAAAAGAACGGGGATGTTGTTCACATTTTCAAAAACAGCAAAACATTTGATAATAATGTGTTGCAAATTTTAACGGGGATAACTTTTCACTCAAGTATCGAAAGGACTATTATAATATATCAAATCGAAGCTCGTATCAAATTACACAATATGATTTGGTCTCGCTATGGAAAATCATTTTTGTAACCAAATTCCATCATTTACATCACTAACCGAGGGTTTAAAGTTTTTAACGCACCATTTTCATTTTACTTACTTCCTGTTTTACTCAAAACAGCTATAAAGGAAGTATTGATGTCGACCTAGGGTTGTTTATTTATATTTTTAATCACCGTATTCTACAAAAAAAAATAAGAGAAGAGAAAAAGAACGGGGATGTTGTTCACATTTTCAAAAACAGCAAAACATTTGATAATAATGTGTTGCAACTTTCAACGAAGATAACTTTTGACTCGGGTATCGAAACGACTATTATAATATATCAAATCGAAGCTCGTATCAAATTACACAATATGATTTGGTCTCGCTATGGAAAATCATTTTTGTAACCAAATTCCATCATTTACATCACTAACCGAGGGTTTAAAGTTTTTAACGCACCATTTTCATTTTACTTACTTCCTGCTTTATTCAAAACAGCTATAAAGGAGATATTGATGTCGACCTAGGGTTGTTTATTTATATTTTTAATCACCGTATTCTACAAAAAAATAAGAGAAGAGAAAAAGAACGGGATGTTGTTCACATTTTCAAAAACAAAGAAACATTTGATAATAATGTGTTGCAACTTTCAACGGAGATAACTTTTGACTCAGGTATCGAAACGACTATTATAATATATCAAATCGAAGCTCGTATCAAATTACACAATATGATTTGGTCTCGCTATGGAAAATCATTTTTGTAACCAAATTCCATCATTTACATCACTAACCGAGGGTTTAAAGTTTTTAACGCACCATTTTCATTTTACTTACTTCTTGTTTTATTGAATAGAGCTATAAAGGAGATATTGATGCCGACCTAGGGTTGTTTATTTATATTTTTAATCAGTCTGTATTCTACAAAAAAAAAATAAGAGAAGAGAAAAAGAACGGGGATGTTGTTCACATTTTCAAAAACACCAAAACATTTGATAATAATGTGTTGCAACTTTCAACGGAGATAACTTTTGACTCGGGTATCGAAACGACTATTATAATATATCAAATCGAAGCTCGTATCAAATTACACAATATGATTTGGTCTCGCTATGGAAAATCATTTTTGTAACCAAATTCCATCATTTACATCACTAACCGAGGGTTTAAAGTTTTTAACGCACCATTTTCATTTTACTTACTTCCTGCTCTACTCAAAACAAATTTATAAAGGAGATATTGATGTCGACCTAGGGTTGTTTATTTATATTTTTAATCACCGTATTCTACAAAAAAAATAAGAGAAGAGAAAAAGAACGGGATGTTGTTCACATTTTTCAAAAACAAGAAACATTTGATAATAATGTGTTGCAACTTTCAACGGAGATAACTTTTGACTCGTATCGAAACGACTATTATAATATATCAAATCGAAGCTCGTATCAAATTACACAATATGATTTGGTCTCGCTATGGAAAATCATTTTTGTAACCAAATTCCATCATTTACATCACTAACCGAGGGTTTAAAGTTTTTAACGCACCATTTTCATTTTACTTACTTCCGGTTTTACTCAAAACAACTATAAACGAGATATTGATGTCGACCTAGGGTTGTTTATTTATATTATTAATCAGTCTTTATTCTACAAAAAAAATAAGAGAAGAGAAAAAGAACGGGGATGTTGTTCACATTTTCAAAAACAGCAAAACATTTGATAATAATGTGTTGCAACTTTCAACGGAGATAACTTTTTACTCGGTTATTGAAACGACTATTATAATATATCAAATCGAAGCTCGTATCAAATTACACAATATGATTTGGTCTCGCTATGGAAAATCATTTTTGTAACCAAATTCCATCATTTACATCACTAACCGAGGGTTTAAAGTTTTTAACGCACCATTTTCATTTTACTTACTTCCTGTTTTACAAAAAAAAAAACACATTTAAAAGACATATTGATTACGACCTAGGGTTGTGTATTTATATTTTTAATCACCGTATTCTACAAAAAAAATAAGAGAAGAGAAAAAGAACGGGATGTTGTTCACATTTTCAAAAACAAAGAAACATTTGATAATAATGTGTTGCAACTTTCAACGGAGATAACTTTTGACTCGTATCGAAACGACTATTATAATATATCAAATCGAAGCTCGTATCAAATTACACAATATGATTTGGTCTCGCTATGGAAAATCATTTTTGTAACCAAATTCCATCATTTACATCACTAACCGAGGGTTTAAAGTTTTTAACGCACCATTTTCATTTTACTTACTTCCTGTTTTATTCAAAACAATTATAAAGGAGATATTGATGTCGACCTAGGGTTGTTTATTTATATTTTTAATCACCGTATTCTACAAAAAAATAAGAGAAGAGAAAAAGAACGGGATGTTGTTCACATTTTTCAAAAACAAAGAAACATTTGATAATAGTGTGTTGGAACTTTCAACGGAGCTAACTTTTGACTCGGGTATCGAAACGACTATTATAATATATCAAATCGAAGCTCGTATCAAATTACACAATATGATTTGGTCTCGCTATGGAAAATCATTTTTGTAACCAAATTCCATCATTTACATCACTAACCGAGGGTTTAAAGTTTTTAACGCACCATTTTCATTTTACTTACTTCCTGTTTTATTCAAAACAGCTATAAAGGAGATATTGATGTCGACCTAGGGTTGTTTATTTATATTTTTAATCAGTCTGTATTCTACAAAAAAAAAAAATAAGAGAAGAGAAAAAGAACGGGGATGTTGTTCACATTTTCAAAAACAGCAAAACATTTGATAATAATGTGTTGCAACTTTCAACGGAGATAACTTTTGACTCGGGTATCGAAACGACTATTATAATATATCAAATCGAAGCTCGTATCAAATTACACAATATGATTTGGTCTCGCTATGGAAAATCATTTTTGTAACCAAATTCCATCATTTACATCACTAACCGAGGGTTTAAAGTTTTTAACGCACCATTTTCATTTTACTTACTTCCGGTTTTACTCAAAACAGCTATAAAGGAGATATTGATGTCGACCTAGGGTTGTTTATTTATATTTTTAATCAGTCTGTATTCTACAAAAAAAAATAAGAGAAGAGAAAAAGAACAGGGATGTTGTTCACATTTTCAAAAACAGCAAAACATTTGATAATAATGTGTTGCAACTTTCAACGGAGATAACTTTTGACTCGGGTATCGAAACGACTATTATAATATATCAAATCGAAGCTCGTATCAAATTACACAATATGATTTGGTCTCGCTATGGAAAATCATTTTTGTAACCAAATTCCATCATTTACATCACTAACCGAGGGTTTAAAGTTTTTAACGCACCATTTTCATTTTACTTACTTCCGGTTTTACTCAAAACAGCTATAAAGGAGATATTGATGTCGACCTAGGGTTGTTTATTTATATTTTTAATCAGTCTGTATTCTACAAAAAAAATAAGAGAAGAGAAAAAGAACGGGGATGTTGTTCACATTTTCAAAAACAGCAAAACATTTGATAATAATGTGTTGCAACTTTCAACGGAGATAACTTTTGACTCGGGTATCGAAACGACTATTATAATATATCAAATCGAAGCTCGTATCAAATTACACAATATGATTTGGTCTCGCTATGGAAAATCATTTTTGTAACCAAATTCCATCATTTACATCACTAACCGAGGGTTTAAAGTTTTTAACGCACCATTTTCATTTTACTTACTTCCTTTTTTTTTTAAAACAGCTATAAAGGAGATATTGATGTCGACCTAGGGTTGTTTATTTATATTTTTAATCAGTCTGTATTCTACAAAAAAAAAATAAGAGAAGAGAAAAAGAACGGGGATGTTGTTCACATTTTCAAAAACAGCAAAACATTTTATAATAATGTGTTGCAACTTTCAACGGAGATAACTTTTGACTCGGGTATCGAAACGACTATTATAATATATCAAATCGAAGCTCGTATCAAATTACACAATATGATTTGGTCTCGCTATGGAAAATCATTTTTGTAACCAAATTCCATCATTTACATCACTAACCGAGGGTTTAAAGTTTTTAACGCACCATTTTCATTTTACTTACTTCCTCTTTTACTCAAAACTGCTATAAAGGAGATATTGATGCCAACTTAGGGTTCTTTATTTTTATTATTAATCAGGTCGTATTCTACAAAAAAAATAAGAGAAGAGAAAAAGAACGGGGATGTTGTTCACATTTTCAAAAACAGCAAAACATTTGATAATAATGTGTTGCAACTTTCAACGGAGATAACTTTTGATTCGGTATCGAAACGACTATTATAATATATCAAATCGAAGCTCGTATCAAATTACACAATATGATTTGGTCTCGCTATGGAAAATCATTTTTGTAACCAAATTCCATCATTTACATCACTAACCGAGGGTTTAAAGTTTTTAACGCACCATTTTCATTTTACTTACTTCCTGTTTTATTCAAAACAGTTATAAAGGAGATATTGATGTCGACCTAGGGTTGTTTATTTATATTTTTAATCACCGTATTCTTCAAAAAAATAAGAGAGGAGAAAAAGAAAGGGAATGTTGTTCACATTTTCAAAAACAGCAAAACATTTGATAATAATGTGTTGCAACTTTCAACGGAGATAACTTTTGACTCGGGTATCGAAACGACTATTATAATATATCAAATCGAAGCTCGTATCAAATTACACAATATGATTTGGTCTCGCTATGGAAAATCATTTTTGTAACCAAATTCCATCATTTACATCACTAACCGAGGGTTTAAAGTTTTTAACGCACCATTTTCATTTTACTTACTTCCTGTTTTATTCAAAACAGCTATAAAGGAGATATTGATATCGACCTAGGGTTGTTTATTTATATTTTTAATCAGTCTGTATTCTACAAAAAAATAAGAGAAGAGAAAAGGAATGGGGATGTTGTTCACATTTTCAAAAACAGCAAAACATTTGATAATAATGTGTTGCAACTTTCAACGGAGATAACTTTTGATTCGGTATCGAAACGACTATTATAATATATCAAATCGAAGCTCGTATCAAATTACACAATATGATTTGGTCTCGCTATGGAAAATCATTTTTGTAACCAAATTCCATCATTTACATCACTAACCGAGGGTTTAAAGTTTTTAACGCACCATTTTCATTTTACTTACTTCCTGGTTTATTCAAAACAGCTATAAAGGAGATATTGATGTCGACCTAGGGTTGTGTATTTATATTTTTAATAAGACCGTATTCTTCAAAAAAAAAATAAGAGAAGAGAAAAAGAACGGGGATGTTGTTCACATTTTCAAAAACAGCAAAACATTTGATAATAATGTGTTGCAACTTTCAACGGAGATAACTTTTGACTCGATTATCGAAACGACTATTATAATATATCAAATCGAAGCTCGTATCAAATTACACAATATGATTTGGTCTCGCTATGGAAAATCATTTTTGTAACCAAATTCCATCATTTACATCACTAACCGAGGGTTTAAAGTTTTTAACGCACCATTTTCATTTTACTTACTTCCTGTTTTACTCAAAACAGCTATAAAGGAGATATTGATGTCGACCTAGGGTTGTTTATTTATATTTTTAATCAGTCTGTATTCTACAAAAAAAATAAGAGAAGAGAAAAAGACAGGGATGTTGTTCACATTTTCAAAAACAAGAGAACAGTTGATAATAGTGTGTTGCAACTTCCAACGGAGATAACTTTTGACTCGCGTATCGAAACGACTATTATAATATATCAAATCGAAGCTCGTATCAAATTACACAATATGATTTGGTCTCGCTATGGAAAATCATTTTTGTAACCAAATTCCATCATTTACATCACTAACCGAGGGTTTAAAGTTTTTAACGCACCATTTTCATTTTACTTACTTCCTGTTTTATTCAAAACAACTATAAAGGAGATATTGATGTCGACCTAGGGTTGTTTATTTATATTTTTAATCACCGTATTCTACAAAAAAATAAGAGAAGAGAAAAAGAACGGGATGTTGTTCATATTTTCAAAAACAACAAAACTTTTGATAAAAATAACTTGCAACTTTTAATGGGGATAACTTTTCAGTCAAGTATCGAAAGGACTATTATAATATATCAAATCGAAGCTCGTATCAAATTACACAATATGATTTGGTCTCGCTATGGAAAATCATTTTTGTAACCAAATTCCATCATTTACATCACTAACCGAGGGTTTAAAGTTTTTAACGCACCATTTTCATTTTACTTACTTCCGGTTTTACTCAATAGAGCTATAAAGGAGATATTGGTGTCGACCTAGGGTTGTTTATTCATATTTTTAATCACCGTATTCTACAAAAAAAATAAGAGAAGAGAAAAAGAACGGGATGTTGTTCACATTTTTCAAAAACAAAGAAACATTTGATAATAATGTGTTGCAACTTTCAACGGAGATAACTTTTGACTCGGGTATCGAAACGACTATTATAATATATCAAATCGAAGCTCGTATCAAATTACACAATATGATTTGGTCTCGCTATGGAAAATCATTTTTGTAACCAAATTCCATCATTTACATCACTAACCGAGGGTTTAAAGTTTTTAACGCACCATTTTCATTTTACTTACTTCCGGTTTTATTCAATAGAGCTATAAAGGAGATATTGGTGTCGACCTAGGGTTGTTTATTTATATTTTGAATCAGTCTGTATTCTACAAAAAAAAAATAAGAGAAGAGAAAAAGAACGGGGATGTTGTTCACATTTCCAAAAACAAAGAAACATTTGATAATAATGTGTTGCAACTTTAAACGCAGTTAACTTTTAACTCTGTATCGAAACGACTATTATAATATATCAAATCGAAGCTCGTATCAAATTACACAATATGATTTGGTCTCGCTATGGAAAATCATTTTTGTAACCAAATTCCATCATTTACATCACTAACCGAGGGTTTAAAGTTTTTAACGCACCATTTTCATTTTACTTACTTCCTGTTTTACTCAAAACAGATATAAAGGAGATAATGATGTCGTCCTAGGGTTGATTATTTATAATTTTAATCACCGTATTCTACAAAAAAATAAGAGAAGAGATAAAGATCGGGGATGTTTTTCACATTTTCAAAAGAAGCAAAACATATGATTATAATGTGTTGGAACTTTCCACTGAGATAACTTTTGACTCGTTTATCGAAACGACTATTATAATATATCAAATCGAAGCTCGTATCAAATTACACAATATGATTTGGTCTCGCTATGGAAAATCATTTTTGTAACCAAATTCCATCATTTACATCACTAACCGAGGGTTTAAAGTTTTTAACGCACCATTTTCATTTTACTTACTTCCGTTTTATTCAAAACAAATTTATAAAGGAGATATTGATGTCGACCTAGGGGTGCTTATTTTTATTTTTAATCACCTTGTATTCTACAAAAATAAATAAGAGAAGAGAAAAAGAACGGGGATGTTGTTCACATTTTCAAAAACAGCAAAACATTTGATAATAATGTGTTGCAACTTTCAACGGAGATAACTTTTGACTCGGGTATCGAAACGACTATTATAATATATCAAATCGAAGCTCGTATCAAATTACACAATATGATTTGGTCTCGCTATGGAAAATCATTTTTGTAACCAAATTCCATCATTTACATCACTAACCGAGGGTTTAAAGTTTTTAACGCACCATTTTCATTTTACTTACTTCCGGTGTTATTCAATAGAGATATAAAGGAGATATTGGTGCTGACCTAGGGTTGTTTATTTATATTTTTAATCAGTCTGTATTCTACAAAAAAAAAATAAGAGAAGAGAAAAAGAACGGGGATGTTGTTCACATTTTCAAAAACAGCAAAACATTTGATAATAATGTGTTGCAACTTTCAACGGAGATAACTTTTGACTCGGGTATCGAAACGACTATTATAATATATCAAATCGAAGCTCGTATCAAATTACACAATATGAATTGGTCTCGCTATGGAAAATCATTTTTGTAACCAAATTCCATCATTTACATCACTAACCGAGGGTTTAAAGTTTTTAACGCACCATTTTCATTTTACTTACTTCCGGTTTTACTCAAAACAGCTATAAAGGAGATATTGATGTCGACCTAGGGTTGTTTATTTATATTTTTAATCAGTCTGTATTCTACAAAAAAAAATAAGAGAAGAGAAAAAGAACGGGGATGTTGTTCACATTTTGAAAAAAAAAACAAACCATTTGATAATAATGTGTTGCAACTTTCAACGGAGATAACTTTTGACTCGGGTATCGAAACGACTATTATAATATATCAAATCGAAGCTCGTATCAAATTACACAATATGATTTGGTCTCGCTATGGAAAATCATTTTTGTAACCAAATTCCATCATTTACATCACTAACCGAGGGTTTAAAGTTTTTAACGCACCATTTTCATTTTACTTACTTCCGATTTTATTCAAAACAAATTTATAAAGGAGATATTGATGTCGACCTAGGGTTGTTTATTTATATTTTTAATCACCGTATTCTACAAAATAATAAGAGAAGAGAAAAAGAAAGGGATGTTGTTCACATTTTCAAAAACAACAAAACATTTGATAATAATGTGTTGCAACTTTCAACGGAGATAACTTTTGACTCGGGTATCGAAACGACTATTATAATATATCAAATCGAAGCTCGTATCAAATTACACAATATGATTTGGTCTCGCTATGGAAAATCATTTTTGTAACCAAATTCCATCATTTACATCACTAACCGAGGGTTTAAAGTTTTTAACACACCATTTTCATTTTACTTACTTCCTGTTTTACAAAAAAAAACAGCTATAAAGGAGATATTGATATCGACCTAGGGTTGTTTATTTATATTTTTAATCAGTCTGTATTCTACAAAAAAAAAATAAGAGAAGAGAAAAAGAACAGGGATGTTGTTCACATTTTCAAAAACAGCAAAACATTTGATAATAATGTGTTGCAACTTTCAACGGAGATAACTTTTGACTCGGGTATCGAAACGACTATTATAATATATCAAATCGAAGCTCGTATCAAATTACACAATATGATTTGGTCTCGCTATGGAAAATCATTTTTGTAACCAAATTCCATCATTTACATCACTAACCGAGGGTTTAAAGTTTTTAACGCACCATTTTCATTTTACTTACTTCCTGTTTTACTCAAAACAACTATAAAGGAGATATTGATATCGACCTAGGGTTGTTTATTTATATTTTTAATCAGTCTGTATTCTACAAAAAAAATAAGAGAAGAGAAAAAGAACGGGGATGTTGTTCACATTTTCAAAAACAACAAAAACATTTGATAAATAAGTGCTGCAACTTTAAACGGAGTTAACTTTTGACACAGTATCGAAACGACTATTATAATATATCAAATCGAAGCTCGTATCAAATTACACAATATGATTTGGTCTCGCTATGGAAAATCATTTTTGTAACCAAATTCCATCATTTACATCACTAACCGAGGGTTTAAAGTTTTTAACGCACCATTTTCATTTTACTTACTTCCTGCTTTACTCAAAACAAATATAAAGGAGATATTGATGTCGACCTAGGGTTGTTTATTTATATTTTTAATCACCGTATTCTACAAAAAAATAAGAGAAGAGAAAAAGAACGGGATGTTGTTCACATTTTCAAAAACAAAGAAACATTTGATAATAATGTGTTGCAACTTTCAACGGAGATATCTTTTTACTCTGTTATTTAAACGACTAATATAATATATCAAATCGAAGCTCGTATCAAATTACACAATATGATTTGGTCTCGCTATGGAAAATCATTTTTGTAACCAAATTCCATCATTTACATCACTAACCGAGGGTTTAAAGTTTTTAACGCACCATTTTCATTTTACTTACTTCCGGTTTTACTCAAAACAAATTTATAAAGGAGATATTGATGTCGACCTAGGGTTGTTTATTTATATTTTTAATCACCGTATTCTACAAAAAAATAAGAGAAGAGAAAAAGAACGGGATGTTCTTAACATTTTCAAAAGCAAAAAACAAATTTGATAAATATATGTTGTAACTTTTAACGGAGATAATTTTTGACTCACGTATCCAAATGACTATTATAATATATCAAATCGAAGCTCGTATCAAATTACACAATATGATTTGGTCTCGCTATGGAAAATCATTTTTGTAACCAAATTCCATCATTTACATCACTAACCGAGGGTTTAAAGTTTTTAACGCACCATTTTCATTTTACTTACTTCCTCTTTTATTCAAAACAGCTATAAAGGACATATTGATGTCCACCAAGGGTTGTTTATTTATATTTTTAATCAGTCTGTATTCTACAAAAAAAATAAGAGAAGAGAAAAAGAACGGGGATGTTGTTCACATTTTCAAAAAGAGTAAAACATTTGATAATAATGTGTTGCAACTTTCAACGGAGATAACTTTTGATTCGGTATCGAAACGACTATTATAATATATAAAATCGAAGCTCGTATCAAATTACACAATATGATTTGTTCTCGCTATGGAAAATCATTTTTTTAACCAAATTCCATCATTTACATCACTAACCGAGGGTTTAAAGTTTTTAACGCACCATTTTCATTTTACTTACTTCCTGTTTTATTCAAAACAGTTATAAAGGAGATATTGATGTCGACCTAGGGTTGTTTATTTATATTTTTAATCAGTCTGTATTCTACAAAAAAAAATAAGAGAAGAGAAAAAGAACGGGGATGTTGTTCACATTTTCAAAAACAACAAAACATTTGATAATAATGTGTTGCAACTTTCAACGGAGATAACTTTTGACTCGGGTATCGAAACGACTATTATAATATATCAAATCGAAGCTCGTATCAAATTACACAATATGATTTGGTCTCGCTATGGAAAATCATTTTTGTAACCAAATTCCATCATTTACATCACTAACCGAGGGTTTAAAGTTTTTAACGCACCATTTTCATTTTACTTACTTCCTGTTTTACTCAAAACAGCTATAAAGGAGATATTGATGTCGACCTAGGGTTGTTTATTTATATTTTTAATCAGTCTGTATTCTACCAAAAAAAATAAGAGAAGAGACAAAGAACGGAGATGTTGTTCACATGTTCAAAAACAGCAAAACATTTGATAATAATGTGTTGCAACCTTCAACGGAGATAACTTTTGACTCGTGTATCGAAACGACTATTATAATATATCAAATCGAAGCTCGTATCAAATTACACAATATGAATTGGTCTCGCTATGGAAAATCATTTTTGTAACCAAATTCCATCATTTACATCACTAACCGAGGGTTTAAAGTTTTTGACGCACCATTTTCATTTTACTTACTTCCGGTTTTATTCAAAATAGACCTAGAAAGGAGATATTGATGCCGACCTAAGGTTGTTTATTTATATTTTTAATCAGTCTTTATTCTACAAAAAAAAATAAGAGAAGGGAAAAGGAACGGGGTTGTTTTTAGCATTTTCAAAAACAGCAAAACATTTGATAATAATGTGTTGCAACTTTCAACGGAGATAACTTTTGACTCGGGTATCGAAACGACTATTATAATATATCAAATCGAAGCTCGTATCAAATTACACAATATGATTTGGTCTCGCTATGGAAAATCATTTTTGTAACCAAATTCCATCATTTACATCACTAACCGAGGGTTTAAAGTTTTTAACGCACCATTTTCATTTTACTTACTTCCTGTTTTACTCAAAACAGCTATAAAGGAGATATTGATGTCGACCTAGGGTTGTTTATTTATATTTTTAATCAGTCTGTATTCTACAAAAAAATAAGAGAAGAGAAAAAGAACGGGGATGTTGTTCACATTTTCAAAAACAGCAAAACATTTGATAATAATGTGTTGCAACTTTCAACGGAGATAACTTTTGACTCGGGTATCGAAACGACTATTATAATATATCAAATCGAAGCTCGTATCAAATTACACAATATGATTTGGTCTCGCTATGGAAAATCATTTTTGTAACCAAATTCCATCATTTACATCACTAACCGAGGGTTTAAAAGTTTTGACGCACCATTTTCATTTTACTTACTTCTTGTTTTATTCAAAACAAATTTATAAAGGAGATATTGATGTCGACCTAGGGTTGTTTATTTATATTTTTAATCACCGTATTCTACAAAAAAATAAGAAGAGAGAAAAAGAACGAGGATGTTGTTCACATTTTCAAAAACAACAAAACATTTGATAATAATGTGTTGCAACTTTCAACGGAGATAACTTTTGACTCGTTTATCGAAACGACTATTATAATATATCAAATCGAAGCTCGTATCAAATTACACAATATGATTTGGTCTCGCTATGGAAAATCATTTTTGTAACCAAATTCCATCATTTACATCACTAACCGAGGGTTTAAAGTTTTTAACGCACCATTTTCATTTTACTTACTTCCTGTTTTACTCAAAACAGCTACAAAGGAGATATTGATGTCGACCTAGGGTTGTTTATTTATATTTTTAATCAGTCTCTATTCTACAAAAAAAAATAACAGAAGAGAAAAAGAAACGAGATCTTGTTCACATTTTCAAAAACAAAGAAACATTTTATAATAATGTGTTGCAACTTTAAACGGAGATAACTTTTGACTCGCTTATCGAAACGACTATTATAATATATCAAATCGAAGCTCGTATCAAATTACACAATATGATTTGGTCTCGCTATGGAAAATCATTTTTGTAACCAAATTCCATCATTTACATCACTAACCGAGGGTTTAAAGTTTTTAACGCACCATTTTCATTTTACTTACTTCCGGTTTTACTCAAAACAGCTATAAAGGAGATATTGATGTCGACCTAGGGTTGTTTATTTATATTTTTAATCAGTCTGTATTCTACAAAAAAAATAAGAGAAGAGAAAATTAAAGGGGATGTTGTTCACATTTTCAAAAACAACAAAAACATTTGATAATAATGTGTTGCAACTTTCAACGGAGATAACTTTTGACTAGGGTATCGAAACGACTATTATAATATATCAAATCGAAGCTCGTATCAAATTACACAATATGATTTGGTCTCGCTATGGAAAATCATTTTTGTAACCAAATTCCATCATTTACATCACTAACCGAGGGTTTAAAGTTTTTAACGCACCATTTTCATTTTACTTACTTCCCCGTTTTATTCAAAACAAATTATAAAGGAGATATTTATGTCGACCAAGGGTTGTTTATTTATATTTTTAATCAGTCTGTATTCTACAAAAAAAAAATAAGAGAAGAGATAAATAAAGGGGAGGTTGTTCACATTTTCAAAAACAACAAAACATTTGATAAATATATGTTGCAAATTTCAACGGAGATAACTTTTGACTCAATTATCGAAACGACTATTATAATATATCAAATCGAAGCTCGTATCAAATTACACAATATGAATTGGTCTCGCTATGGAAAATCATTTTTGTAACCAAATTCCATCATTTACATCACTAACCGAGGGTTTAAAGTTTTTAACGCACCATTTTCATTTTACTTACTTCCGGTTTTACTCAAAACAGCTATAAAGGAGATATTGATGTCGACCTAGGGTTGTTTATTTATATTTTTAATCAGTCTGTATTCTACAAAAAAAAAATAAGAGAAGAGAAAAAGAACGGGGATGTTGTTCACATTTTCAAAAACAGCAAAACATTTGATAATAATGTGTTGCAACTTTCAACGGAGATAACTTTTGACTCGGGTATCGAAACGACTATTATAATATATCAAATCGAAGCTCGTATCAAATTACACAATATGATTTGGTCTCGCTATGGAAAATCATTTTTGTAACCAAATTCCATCATTTACATCACTAACCGAGGGTTTAAAGTTTTTAACGCACCATTTTCATTTTACTTACTTCCTGTTTTACTCAAAACAGCTATAAAGGAGATATTGATATCGACCTAGGGTTGTTTATTTATATTTTTAATCAGTCTGTATTCTACAAAAAAAAAATAAGAGAAGAGAAAAAGAACGGGGATGTTGTTCACATTTTCAAAAACAGCAAAACATTTGATAATAATGTGTTGCAACTTTCAACGGAGATAACTTTTGACTCGGGTATCGAAACGACTATTATAATATATCAAATCGAAGCTCGTATCAAATTACACAATATGATTTGGTCTCGCTTAGGAAAATCATTTTTGTAACCAAATTCCATCATTTACATCACTAACCGAGGGTTTAAAGTTTTTGACGCACCATTTTCATTTTACTTACTTCCTGTATTATTCAAAACAGCTATAAAGGAGATATTGATGTCGACCTAGGGTTGTTTATTTATATTTTTAATCAGTCTGTATTCTACAAAAAAAAATAAGAGAAGAGAAAAAGAACGGGGATGTTGTTCACATTTTCAAAAACAGCAAAACATTTGATAATAATGTGTTGCAACTTTCAACGGAGATAACTTTTGACTCGGGTATCGAAACGACTATTATAATATATCAAATCGAAGCTCGTATCAAATTACACAATATGATTTGGTCTCGCTATGGAAAATCATTTTTGTAACCAAATTCCATCATTTACATCACTAACCGAGGGTTTAAAGTTTTTAACGCACCATTTTCATTTTACTTACTTCCGGTTTTACTCAAAACAGCTATAAAGGAGATATTGATGTCGACCTAGGGTTGTTTATTTATATTTTTAATCAGTCTGTATTCTACAAAAAAAAAAATAAGAGAAGAGAAAAAGAACGGGGATGTTGTTCACATTTTCAAAAACAGCAAAACATTTGATAATAATGTGTTGCAACTTTCAACGGAGATAACTTTTGACTCAGGTATCGAAACGACTATTATAATATATCAAATCGAAGCTCGTATCAAATTACACAATATGATTTGGTCTCGCTATGGAAAATCATTTTTGTAACCAAATTCCATCATTTACATCACTAACCGAGGGTTTAAAGTTTTTAACGCACCATTTTCATTTTACTTACTTCCTGTTTTACTCAAAACAACTATAAAGGAGACATTGATGTCGACCTTGGGGTGGTGATTTACATTTTTAATCACCGTATTCTACAAAAAAATAAGAGAAGAGAAAAAGAACGGGATGTTGTTCACATTTTCAAAAACAAAGAAACATTTGATAATAATGTGTTGCAACTTTCAACGGAGATAACTTTTGACTCGCGTATCGAAACGACTATTATAATATATCAAATCGAAGCTCGTATCAAATTACACAATATGATTTGGTCTCGCTATGGAAAATCATTTTTGTAACCAAATTCCATCATTTACATCACTAACCGAGGGTTTAAAGTTTTTAACGCACCATTTTCATTTTACTTACTTCCGGTTTTACTCAAAACAACTATAAACGAGATATTGATGTCGACCTAGGGTTGTTTATTTATATTTTTAATCACCGTATTCTACAAAAAAATAAGAGAAGAGAAAAAGAAAGGGATGTTGTTCACATTTTCAAAAACAAAAAAACATTTGATAATAATGTGTTGCAACTTTCAACGGAGATAACTTTTGACTCGGGTATCGAAACGACTATTATAATATATCAAATCGAAGCTCGTATCAAATTACACAATATGATTTGGTCTCGCTATGGAAAATCATTTTTGTAACCAAATTCCATCATTTACATCACTAACCGAGGGTTTAAAGTTTTTAACGCACCATTTTCATTTTACTTACTTCCGGTTTTATTCAATAGAGCTATAAAGGAGATATTGATGTCGACCTAGGGTTGTTTATTTATATTTTTAATCAGTCTGTATTCTACAAAAAAAAATAAGAGAAGAGAAAAAGAACGGGGATGTTGTTCACATTTTCAAAAACAACAAAACATTTGATAATAATGTGTTGCAACTTTCAACGGAGATAACTTTTGACTCGGGTATCGAAACGACTATTATAATATATCAAATCGAAGCTCGTATCAAATTACACAATATGATTTGGTCTCGCTATGGAAAATCATTTTTGTAACCAAATTCCATCATTTACATCACTAACCGAGGGTTTAAAGTTTTTAACGCACCATTTTCATTTTACTTACTTCCTGCTTTACTCAAAACAAATTTATAAAGGAGATATTGATGTCGACCTAGGGTTGTTTATTTATATTTTTAATCACCGTATTCTACAAAAAAAATAAGAGAAGAGAAAAAGAACGGGGATGTTGTTCACATTTTCAAAAAGAGTAAAACATTTGATAATAATGTGTTGCAACTTTCAACGGAGATAACTTTTGACTCGTGTATCGAAACGACTATTATAATATATCAAATCGAAGCTCGTATCAAATTACACAATATGATTTGGTCTCGCTATGGAAAATCATTTTTGTAACCAAATTCCATCATTTACATCACTAACCGAGGGTTTAAAGTTTTTAACGCACCATTTTCATTTTACTTACTTCCGGTTTTATTCAATAGAGATATAAAGGAGATATTGGGGCTAACCTAGGGTTGTTTATTTATATTTTTAATCAGTCTGTATTCTACAAAAAAAATAAGAGAAGAGAAAAAGAACGGGGATGTTGTTCACATTTTCAAAAACAGCAAAACATTTGATAATAATGTGTTGCAACTTTCAACGGAGATAACTTTTGACTCGGGTATCGAAACGACTATTATAATATATCAAATCGAAGCTCGTATCAAATTACACAATATGATTTGGTCTCGCTATGGAAAATCATTTTTGTAACCAAATTCCATCATTTACATCACTAACCGAGGGTTTAAAGTTTTTAACGCACCATTTTCATTTTACTTACTTCCGGTTTTACTCAAAACAGCTATAAAGGAGATATTGATGTCGACCTAGGGTTGTTTATTTATATTTTTAATCAGTCTGTATTCTACAAAAAAAAAATAAGAGAAGAGAAAAAGAACGGGATGTTGTTCACATTTTCAAAAACAGCAAAACATTTGATAATAATGTGTTGCAACTTTCAACGGAGATAACTTTTGACTCGGGTATCGAAACGACTATTATAATATATCAAATCGAAGCTCGTATCAAATTACACAATATGATTTGGTCTCGCTATGGAAAATCATTTTTGTAACCAAATTCCATCATTTACATCACTAACCGAGGGTTTAAAGTTTTTAACGCACCATTTTCATTTTACTTACTTCCTGTTTTATTCAAAACAGCTATAAAGGAGATATTGATATCGACCTAGGGTTGTTTATTTATATTTTTAATCAGTCTGTCTGTATTCTACAAAAAAAAAAGAGAAGATAAAAGGAATGGGGATGTTGTTCACATTTTCAAAAACAGCAAAACATTTGATAATAATGTGTTGCAACTTTCAACGGAGATAACTTTTCACTCAAGTATCGAAAGGACTATTATAATATATCAAATCGTAACTCTGTTCAACTTACACAATATGATTTGGTCTCGCTATGGAAAATCATTTTTGTAACCAAATTCCATCATTTACATCACTAACCGAGGGTTTAAAGTTTTTAACGCACCATTTTCATTTTACTTACTTCCTGTATTATTCAAAACAAATTATAAAGGAGATATTGATGTCGACCTAGGGTTGTTTATTTATATTTTTAATCACCGTATTCTACAAAAAAAATAAGAGAAGAGAAAAAGAACGGGATGTTGTTCACATTTCCAAAAAAACGAAACATTTGATAATAATGTGTTGCAACTTTCAACGGAGATAACTTTTGATTCAGGTATCGAAACGACTATTATAATATATAAAATCGAAGCTCGTATCAAATTACACAATATGATTTGGTCTCGCTATGGAAAATCATTTTTGTAACCAAATTCCATCATTTACATCACTAACCGAGGGTTTAAAGTTTTTAACGCACCATTTTCATTTTACTTACTTCCGGTTTTATTCAATAGAGATATAAAGGAGATATTGATGTCGACCTAGGGTTGTTTATTTATATTTTTAATCAGTCTTTATTCTACAAAAAAAATAAGAGAAGAGAAAAAGAACGGGGATGTTGTTCACATTTTCAAAAACAGCAAAACATTTGATAATAATGTGTTGCAACTTTCAACGGAGATAACTTTTGACTCGGGTATCGAAACGACTATTATAATATATCAAATCGAAGCTCGTATCAAATTACACAATATGATTTGGTCTCGCTATGGAAAATCATTTTTGTAACCAAATTCCATCATTTACATCACTAACCGAGGGTTTAAAGTTTTTAACGCACCATTTTCATTTTACTTACTTCCTGTTTTATTCAAAACAGCTATAAAGGAGATATTGATATCGACCTAGGGTTGTTTATTTATATTTTTAATCAGTGTGCTACAAAAAAAAATAAGAGAAGAGAAAAGGAATGGGGATGTTGTTCACATTTTCAAAAACAGCAAAACATTTGATAATAATGTGTTGCAACTTTCAACGGAGAAAACTTTTGACTCGGGTATCGAAACGACTATTATAATATATCAAATCGAAGCTCGTATCAAATTACACAATATGATTTGGTCTCGCTATGGAAAATCATTTTTGTAACCAAATTCCATCATTTACATCACTAACCGAGGGTTTAAAGTTTTTAACGCACCATTTTCATTTTACTTACTTCCTGTTTTACTCAAAACAGTTATAAAGGAGATATTGATGTCGACCTAGGGTTGTTTATTTATATTTTTAATCACCGTATTCTACAAAAAAATAAGAAAAGAGAAAAAGAAGGGGATGTTGTTCACATTTTCAAAAACAAAAAAACATTTGATTAATATGTGTTGCAACTTTCAACGGAGATAACTTTTGACTCGTGTATCGAAACGACTATTATAATATATCAAATCGAAGCTCGTATCAAATTACACAATATGATTTGGTCTCGCTATGGAAAATCATTTTTGTAACCAAATTCCATCATTTACATCACTAACCGAGGGTTTAAAGTTTTTAACGCACCATTTTCATTTTACTTACTTCCTGTTTTATTCAAAACAACTATAAAGGAGATATTGATTTCGACCTAGGGTTGTTTATTTATATTTTTAATCACCGTATTCTACAAAAAAAATAAGAGAAGAGAAAAAGAACGCGGATGTTGTTCACATTTTCAAAAACAGCAAAACATTTGATAATAATGTGTTGCAACTTTCAACGGAGATAACTTTTGACTCGGTATCGAAACGACTATTATAATATATCAAATCGAAGCTCGTATCAAATTACACAATATGATTTGGTCTCGCTATGGAAAATCATTTTTGTAACCAAATTCCATCATTTACATCACTAACCGAGGGTTTAAAGTTTTTAACGCACCATTTTCATTTTACTTACTTCCTGTTTTACTCAAAACAGCTATAAAGGAGATATTGATGTCGACCTAGGGTTGTTTATTTATATTTTTAATCAGTCTGTATTCTACAAAAAAAAAATAAGAGAAGAGAAAAAGAACGGGGATGTTGTTCACATTTTCAAAAACAGCAAAACATTTGATAATAATGTGTTGCAACTTTCAACGGAGATAACTTTTGACTCGGGTATCGAAACGACTATTATAATATATCAAATCGAAGCTCGTATCAAATTACACAATATGATTTGGTCTCGCTATGGAAAATCATTTTTGTAACCAAATTCCATCATTTACATCACTAACCGAGGGTTTAAAGTTTTTAACGCACCATTTTCATTTTACTTACTTCCTGTTTTACTCAAAACAGCTATAAAGGAGATATTGATGTCGACCTAGGGTTGTTTATTTATATTTTTAATCACCCCGTATTCTCCAAAAAAAATAACAGAAGACAAAACGAACGGGATGTTGTTCACATTTTCAAAAACAAAGAAACATTTGATAATAATGTGTTGGAACTTTCAACGGAGATAACTTTTGACTCGGCTATCGAAACGACTATTATAATATATCAAATCGAAGCTCGTATCAAATTACACAATATGATTTGGTCTCGCTATGGAAAATCATTTTTGTAACCAAATTCCATCATTTACATCACTAACCGAGGGTTTAAAGTTTTTAACGCACCATTTTCATTTTACTTACTTCCTGGTTGTTTCAAAACAAATTTATAAAGGAGATATTGATGTCGACCTAGGGTTGTTTATTTATATTTTTAATCACCGTATTCTACAAAAAAATAAGAGAAGAGAAAAAGAACGGGATGTTGTTCACATTTTCAAAAACAGCAAAACATTTGATAATAATGTGTTGCAACTTTCAACGGAGATAACTTTTTACTTGGCTATCGAAAAGAATATTATAATATATCAAATCGAAGCTCGTATCAAATTACACAATATGATTTGGTCTCGCTATGGAAAATCATTTTTGTAACCAAATTCCATCATTTACATCACTAACCGAGGGTTTAAAGTTTTTAACGCACCATTTTCATTTTACTTACTTCCTGCTTTACTCAAAACAGCTATAAAGGAGATATTCATGTCGACCTACGGTCGTTTATTTGTATTTTTAATCAGTCTGCATTCTACAAAAAAAAATAAGAGAAAAGAAAAAAAACGGGAATGGTGATCACATTTTCAAAAACAACAAAACATTTGATAATAATGTGTTGCAACTTTCAACGGAGATAACTTTTGACTCGGGTATCGAAACGACTATTATAATATATCAAATCGAAGCTCGTATCAAATTACACAATATGATTTGGTCTCGCTATGGAAAATCATTTTTGTAACCAAATTCCATCATTTACATCACTAACCGAGGGTTTAAAATTTTTAACGCACCATTTTCATTTTACTTACTTCCTGATTTATTCAAAACAGCTATAAAGGAGATATTGATGTCGACCAAGGGTTGTTTATTTATATTTTTAATCAGTCTGTATTCTTCCATAAAAATAAGAGAAGAGAAAAAGGAAGGGGATGTTGTTCACATTTTCAAAAACAGCAAAACATTTGATAATAATGTGTTGCAACTTTAAACGAAGATAACTTTTGACTCGGGTATCGAAACGACTATTATAATATATCAAATCGAAGCTCGTATCAAATTATACAATATGATTTGGTCTCGCTGTGGAAAATCATTTTTGTAACCAAATTCCATCATTTACATCACTAACCGAGGGTTTAAAGTTTTTAACACACCATTTTCATTTTACTTACTTCCTGTTTTACAAAAAAAAACAGCTATAAAGGAGATATTGATATCGACCTAGGGTTGTTTATTTATATTTTTAATCAGTCTGTATTCTACAAAAAAAAATAAGAGAAGAGAAAAAGAACGGGGATGTTGTTCACATTTTCAAAAACAGCAAAACATTTGATAATAATGTGTTGCAACTTTTAACGGAGATAACTTTTGACTCGGGTATCGAAACGAATATTATAATATATCAAATCGAAGCTCGTATCAAATTACACAATATGATTTGGTCTCGCTATGGAAAATCATTTTTGTAACCAAATTCCATCATTTACATCACTAACCGAGGGTTTAAAGTTTTTAACGCACCATTTTCATTTTACTTACTTCCGTTCTTATTCCAAAAAAAAAACAGCTATAAAGGAGATATTGATGTCGACCTAGGGTTGTTTATTTATATTTTTAATCACCGTATTCTACAAAAAAAAAATAAGAGAAGAGAAAAAGAACGGGATGTTGTTCACATTTTCAAAAACAAAGAAACATTTGATAATAATGTGTTGCAACTTTCAACGGAGATAACTTTTGACTCCGGTATCGAAACGACTATTATAATATATCAAATCGAAGCTCGTATCAAATTACACAATATGATTTGGTCTCGCTATGGAAAATCATTTTTGTAACCAAATTCCATCATTTACATCACTAACCGAGGGTTTAAAGTTTTTAACGCACCATTTTCATTTTACTTACTTCCGGTTTTACTCAAAACAATTTATAAAGGAGATATTGATGTCGACCTAGGGTTGTTTATTTATATTTTTAATCATTCTGTATTCTACAAAAAAAAAATAAGAGAAGAGAAAGAACGGGGATGTTGTTCACATTTTCAAAAACAGCAAAACATTTGATAATAATGTGTTGCAACTTTCAACGGAGATAACTTTTGACTTGGGTATCGAAACGACTATTATAATATATCAAATCGAAGCTCGTATCAAATTACACAATATGATTTGGTCTCGCTATGGAAAATCATTTTTGTAACCAAATTCCATCATTTACATCACTAACCGAGGGTTTAAAGTTTTTAACGCACCATTTTCATTTTACTTACTTCCTGCTTTATTCAAAACAATTTATAAAGGAGATATTGATGTCGACCTAGGGTTGTTTATTTATATTTTTAATCACCGTATTCTTCAAAAAAAAAATAAGAGAAGAGAAAAAGAACGGGGATGTTGTTCACATTTTCAAAAACAACAAAACATTTGATAATAATGTGTTGCAACTTTCAACGGAGATAACTTTTGACTCGGGTATCGAAACGACTATTATAATATATCAAATCGAAGCTCGTATCAAATTATACAATATGATTTGGTCTCGCTGTGGAAAATCATTTTTGTAACCAAATTCCATCATTTACATCACTAACCGAGGGTTTAAAGTTTTTAACACACCATTTTCATTTTACTTACTTCCTGTTTTACAAAAAAAACAGCTATAAAGGAGATATTGATATCGACCTAGGGTTGTTTATTTATATTTTTAATCAGTCTGTATTCTACAAAAAAAAATAAGAGAAGAGAAAAAGAACGGGGATGTTGTTCACATTTTCAAAAAGAGTAAAACATTTGATAATAATGTGTTGCAACTTTCAACGGAGATAACTTTTGACTCGGGTATCGAAACGACTATTATAATATATCAAATCGAAGCTCGTATCAAATTACACAATATGATTTGGTCTCGCTATGGAAAATCATTTTTGTAACCAAATTCCATCATTTACATCACTAACCGAGGGTTTAAAGTTTTTAACGCACCATTTTCATTTTACTTACTTCCTGGTTTACAAAAAACAGCGGCTATAAAGGAGATATTGGTGTCGACCTAGGGTTGTTTATTTATATTTTTAATCAGTCTGTATTCTACAAAAAAAAATAAGAGAAGAGAAAAAGAACGGGGATGTTGTTCACATTTTCAAAAAGGGCAAAACATTTGATAATAATGTGTTGCAACTTTCAACGGAGATAACTTTTGATTCGGTATCGAAACGACTATTATAATATATCAAATCGAAGCTCGTATCAAATTACACAATATGATTTGGTCTCGCTATGGAAAATCATTTTTTTAACCAAATTCCATCATTTACATCACTAACCGAGGGTTTAAAGTTTTTAACGCACCATTTTCATTTTACTTACTTCCTGTTTTATTCAAAACAGCTATAAAGGAGATATTGATGTCGACCTAGGGTTGTTTATTTATATTTTTAATCACCGTATTCTACAAAAAAAATAAGAGAAGAGAAAAAGAACGGGATGTTGTTCACATTTTCAAAAACAAAGAAACATTTGATAAATATGTGTTGCAACTTGCAACGCAGTTAACTTTTGACTTTCGTATCGAAACGACTATTATAATATATCAAATCGAAGCTCGTATCAAATTACACAATATGATTTGGTCTCGCTATGGAAAATCATTTTTGTAACCAAATTCCATCATTTACATCACTAACCGAGGGTTTAAAGTTTTTAACGCACCATTTTCATTTTACTTACTTCCGTTTTATTCAATAGAGCTATAAAGGAGATATTGGTATCGACCTAGGGATGTTTATTTATATTTTTAATCACCGTATTCTACAAAAAAAAATAAGAGAAGAGAAAAAGAACGGGATGTTGTTCACATTTTCAAAAACAAAGAAACATTTGATAATAATGTGTTCCAACTTTCAACGGAGTAAACTTTTTACTCGTTTATCGAAACGACTATTATAATATATCAAATCGAAGCTCGTATCAAATTATACAATATGATTTGGTCTCGCTATGGAAAATCATTTTTGTAACCAAATTCCATCATTTACATCACTAACCGAGGGTTTAAAGTTTTTAACACACCATTTTCATTTTACTTACTTCCTGTTTTACAAAAAAAACAGCTATAAAGGAGATATTGATATCGACCTAGGGTTGTTTATTTATATTTTTAATCAGTCTGTATTCTACAAAAAAAATAAGAGAAGAGAAAAAGAACGGGGATGTTGTTCACATTTTCAAAAACAGCAAAACATTTGATAATAATGTGTTGCAACTTTCAACGGAGATAACTTTTGACTCGGGTATCGAAACGACTATTATAATATATCAAATCGAAGCTCGTATCAAATTACACAATATGATTTGGTCTCGCTATGGAAAATCATTTTTGTAACCAAATTCCATCATTTACATCACTAACCGAGGGTTTAAAGTTTTTAACGCACCATTTTCATTTTACTTACTTCCTGTTTTACTCAAAACAGCTATAAAGGAGATATTGATGTCGACCTAGGGTTGTTTATTTATATTTTTAATCAGTCTGTATTCTACAAAAAAAATAAGAGAAGAGAAAAAGAACGGGGATGTTGTTCACATTTTCAAAAACAGCAAAACATTTGATAATAATGTGTTGCAACTTTCAACGGAGATAACTTTTGACTCGTGTATCGAAACGACTATTATAATATATCAAATCGAAGCTCGTATCAAATTACACAATATGATTTGGTCTCGCTATGGAAAATCATTTTTGTAACCAAATTCCATCATTTACATCACTAACCGAGGGTTTAAAGTTTTTAACGCACCATTTTCATTTTACTTACTTCCTGTTTTACTCAAAACAGCTATAAAGGAGATATTGATGTCGACCTAGGGTTGTTTATTTATATTTTTAATCAGTCTGTATTCTACAAAAAAAAAATAAGAGAAGAGAAAAAGAACGGGATGTTGTTCACATTTTCAAAAACAGCAAAACATTTGATAATAATGTGTTGCAACTTTCAACGGAGATAACTTTTGACTCGTGTATCGAAACGACTATTATAATATATCAAATCGAAGCTCGTATCAAATTACACAATATGATTTGGTCTCGCTATGGAAAATCATTTTTGTAACCAAATTCCATCATTTACATCACTAACCGAGGGTTTAAAGTTTTTAACGCACCATTTTCATTTTACTTACTTCCGTTTTACTCAAAACAAATTTATAAAGGAGATATTGATGTCGACCTAGGGTTGTTTATTTATATTTTTAATCACCGTATTCTACAAAAGAATAAGAGAAGAGAAGAAAGAAAGGGTTGTTGTAAATTTTTTAAAAAACAGCAAAACATTTGATAATAATGTGTTGCAACTTTCAACGGAGATAACTTTTGACTCGGGTATCGAAACGACTATTATAATATATCAAATCGAAGCTCGTATCAAATTACACAATATGATTTGGTCTCGCTATGGAAAATCATTTTTGTAACCAAATTCCATCATTTACATCACTAACCGAGGGTTTAAAGTTTTTAACGCACCATTTTCATTTTACTTACTTCCTGTTTTACTCAAAACAGCTATAAAGGAGATATTGATGTCGACCTAGGGTTGTTTATTTATATTTTTAATCAGTCTGTATTCTCAAAAAAAAAAAAATAAGAGAAGAGAAAAAGAACGGGGATGTTGTTCACATTTTCAAAAACAGCAAAACATTTGATAATAATGTGTTGCAACTTTCAACGGAGATAACTTTTGACTCGGGTATCGAAACGACTATTATAATATATCAAATCGAAGCTCGTATCAAATTACACAATATGATTTGGTCTCGCTATGGAAAATCATTTTTGTAACCAAATTCCATCATTTACATCACTAACCGAGGGTTTAAAGTTTTTAACACACCATTTTCATTTTACTTACTTCCTGTTTTACAAAAAAAACAGCTATAAAGGAGATATTGATATCGACCTAGGGTTGTTTATTTATATTTTTAATCAGTCTGTATTCTACAAAAAAAATAAGAGAAGAGAAAAAGAACGGGGATGTTGTTCACATTTTCAAAAAGAGTAAAACATTTGATAATAATGTGTTGCAACTTTCAACGGAGATAACTTTTGATTCAGGTATCGAAACGACTATTATAATATATAAAATCGAAGCTCGTATCAAATTACACAATATGATTTGGTCTCGCTATGGAAAATCATTTTTGTAACCAAATTCCATCATTTACATCACTAACCGAGGGTTTAAAGTTTTTAACGCACCATTTTCATTTTACTTACTTCCTGTTTTACTCAATAGAGATATAAAGGAGATATTGGTGCTGACCTAGGGTTGTTTATTTATATTTTTAATCAGTCTTTATTCTACAAAAAAAATAAGAGAAGAGAAAAAGAACGGGGATGTTGTTCACATTTTCAAAAACAGCAAAACATTTGATAATAATGTGTTGCAACTTTCAACGGAGATAACTTTTGACTCGGGTATCGAAACGACTATTATAATATATCAAATCGAAGCTCGTATCAAATTATACAATATGATTTGGTCTCGCTATGGAAAATCATTTTTGTAACCAAATTCCATCATTTACATCACTAACCGAGGGTTTAAAGTTTTTAACACACCATTTTCATTTTACTTACTTCCTGTTTTACAAAAAAAAACAGCTATAAAGGAGATATTGATATCGACCTAGGGTTGTTTATTTATATTTTTAATCAGTCTGTATTCTACAAAAAAAAATAAGAGAAGAGAAAAAGAACGGGGATGTTGTTCACATTTTCAAAAACAGCAAAACATTTGATAATAATGTGTTGCAACTTTCAACGGAGATAACTTTTGACTCGGATATCGAAACGACTATTATAATATATCAAATCGAAGCTCGTATCAAATTACACAATATGATTTGGTCTCGCTATGGAAAATCATTTTTGTAACCAAATTCCATCATTTACATCACTAACCGAGGGTTTAAAGTTTTTAACGCACCATTTTCATTTTACTTACTTCCTGTTTTATTCAAAACAAATATAAAGGAAATATTGATATCGCCTAGAGTTGGTTATTTATATTTGTAATCACCGTATTCTACAAAAAAATAAGAGAAGAGAAAAAGAACGGGGATGTTGTTCACATTTTCAAAAACAGCAAAACATTTGATAATAATGTGTTGCAACTTTCAACGGAGATAACTTTTGACTCGTGTATCGAAACGACTATTATAATATATCAAATCGAAGCTCGTATCAAATTACACAATATGATTTGGTCTCGCTATGGAAAATCATTTTTGTAACCAAATTCCATCATTTACATCACTAACCGAGGGTTTAAAGTTTTTAACGCACCATTTTCATTTTACTTACTTCCTGTTTTACTCAAAAAAAATATAAAGGAGATATTGATATCGACCTAAGGTTGTTTATTTATATTTTTAATCACCGTATTCTTCAAAAAAAATTAGGGAAGAGAAAAAGAAAGGAGATGTTGTTCACATTTTTCAAAAACAACCAAACATTTGATAAATATATGTTCCCACTTTCAAAGGAGCAAACTTTTGACTCGGGTATCGAAACGACTATTATAATATATCAAATCGAAGCTCGTATCAAATTACACAATATGATTTGGTCTCGCTATGGAAAATCATTTTTGTAACCAAATTCCATCATTTACATCACTAACCGAGGGTTTAAAGTTTTTAACGCACCATTTTCATTTTACTTACTTCCTGTTTTATTCAATAGAGCTATAAAGGAGATATTGGTGCCGACCTAGGGTTCTTTATATATATGTTCAATCACCGTATTCTACAAAAAAAATAAGAGAAGAGAAAAAGAACGGGATGTTGTTCACATTTTTCAAAAACAAGAAACATTTGATAATAATGTGTTGCAACTTTCAACGGAGATAACTTTTGATTCGTACATCGAAACGACTATTATAATATATCAAATCGAAGCTCGTATCAAATTACACAATATGATTTGGTCTCGCTATGGAAAATCATTTTTGTAACCAAATTCCATCATTTACATCACTAACCGAGGGTTTAAAGTTTTTAACGCACCATTTTCATTTTACTTACTTCCTGTTTTACTCCAAACAGATAATATAGAGATATTGATGTCGACCCAGGCTTGTTTATTTATATTTTTAATCACCGTATTCTACAAAAAAAATAAGAGACGAGAAAAAGAAAGGGAATGTTGTTCACATTTTCAAAAACAACAAAACATTTGATAAAAATAACTTGCAACTTTTAACGGGGATAACTTGTCACTCAAGTATCGAAACGACTATTATAATATATCAAATCGAAGCTCGTATCAAATTACACAATATGATTTGGTCTCGCTATGGAAAATCATTTTTGTAACCAAATTCCATCATTTACATCACTAACCGAGGGTTTAAAGTTTTTAACGCACCATTTTCATTTTACTTACTTCCGGTTTTACTCAAAAGAGATACAAAGGGGATTTTGATGTCGACCTAGGGTTGTTTATTTATATTTTTAATCACCGTATTCTACAAAAAAAACAAGAGAAGAGAAAAAGAACAGGCATGTTCTTCACATTCTCAAAAACAGCAAAACATTTGACAATAATGTGGTGGAACTTTCAACGAAGATACCTTTTGACTTGCGTATCGAAACGACTATTATAATATATCAAATCGAAGCTCGTATCAAATTACACAATATGATTTGGTCTCGCTATGGAAAATCATTTTTGTAACCAAATTCCATCATTTACATCACTAACCGAGGGTTTAAAGTTTTTAACGCACCATTTTCATTTTACTTACTTCCTGCTTCATTCAAAAGATCCATAAAAGAGATATTGGTTTCGACCTAGGGTTGTTTATTTATATTTTTAATCACCGTATTCTACAAAAAAATAAGAGAAGAGAAAAAGAACGGGATGTTGTTCACATTTTTCAAAAACAAGAAACATTTGATAATAATGTGTTGCAACTTTCAACGGAGATAACTTTTGACTCGTATCGAAACGACTATTATAATATATCAAATCGAAGCTCGTATCAAATTACACAATATGATTTGGTCTCGCTATGGAAAATCATTTTTGTAACCAAATTCCATCATTTACATCACTAACCGAGGGTTTAAAGTTTTTAACGCACCATTTTCATTTTACTTACTTCCTGCTTTACTCAAAACAAATATAAAGGAGATATTGATGTCGACCTAGGGTTGTTTATTTATATTTTTAATCACCGTATTCTACAAAAAAAAAAATAAGAGAAGAGAAAAAGAACGGGCATGTTGTTCATTATTTCAAAAACAGAAAAACATTTGATAATAATGTGTTGCGACTTTCAACGGAGATAACTTTTGACTGGGGTATCGAAACGACTATTATAATATATCAAATCGAAGCTCGTATCAAATTACACAATATGATTTGGTCTCGCTATGGAAAATCATTTTTGTAACCAAATTCCATCATTTACATCACTAACCGAGGGTTTAAAGTTTTTAACGCACCATTTTCATTTTACTTACTTCCTGATTTATTCAAAACAAATATAAAGGAGATATTGATGTCGACCTAGGGTTGTTTATTTATATTTTTAATCACCGTATTCTACAAAAAAAATAAGAGAAGAGAAAAAGAACGGGATGTTGTTCACATTTTTCAAAAACAAAGAAA